>ML794220.1:47742-101386 GCA_009831015.1 Picea engelmannii | reverse complement strand
TCATTCTCAACATGAAGTTGACACGTAGATCCAACTTATTAAGAACCAACGTAGATCCATATTAACTCTGGATTATCATGTGCCAAGAGGAATCAAATTCTTCCAAATGCAAATTTTTTTAGAGTATGAAACTTGAAGAAATGTTTGCATCTTAAAGGATTTGATGCCTCTCGACCCATGATAGATCCAGAGTTAAGATGGATCTTTTTTAATAATCCTTTTACCTGGGAGATCGTTAAGTTGTTATTGTGTAATAACTTATTCATTTATCCCACCAAAACATTATTTTGGTCTAAAACTTCAACCATGGGTGTGTAACATGATACGGAAGTTACATGTGTTGGATAGGTGTTATATTCTTTGCATGTGTGTGGGGTGTGCATCAGATTTGATGACTGCATCTGAAAATCCCTCCCTAGTAGTGCCCTTTGTTTCGTGTGTGTTGAGAACTTTCCTAGGGGGCTCCCAGGAGGGTAGGATTTCTCTCCTCTGGTTACACAGCGCGTTCGACTTTGGGTGATAGTGTTATACAACTATTTGCCACCTAATCACCTGATGGACATCATCTAGAGGTTAGCAGGAAGAGACAATGAATTATGTCAATTTACCCTTGAGTTTCCAACACCTTTTTTCCTAGTCGCAAGTTGTCTCTTTACAACTTGTGACCCAAAATTGTTGGTCACAAGTTTCTCTCTTGCAACCAACGACCAGTCGTGAACTACAAAGATGTAGGGAACGACCAGGGTTGTCACTCCCCAATTAGGATTGGTTACAAAGAGATATGATCAAGGCTCAAATTTCTCATAATACGACCTTAGGAAGCTTGTTATTTTGAGTGTTTAAGACTTATCCACCATCCTACCTATATCATCATATATATTGGGGGTCTCTCATGGTAAAAGGGGAGGAAAAGAAAGAGTAAACTTATATTGTCGAATTGATCATAGAGCTTGGGCAAGGATATTGGGAAGAGATTCATCAAGTCATTTGATTGTAAGCTGTAAGCCTTTTATTTTATTAATAGAAGATGCACATGACTTTCCCCTCTATTGAATTAGATATGGTTAATATGATTCTTATAGAGAGTTAATATTTTCATTCTTTCATGTTATATTTTTGGATATGTTATTAATTCATACATGTTATATTTGATCTTGTTAGAGGTATTCATTTGTGTTGCCATGTGTGCAAGTTCACATACATGAAAGTGAAGGACATCTTCAAAAGAGTTAGCAACCAAGGAGTGTGCAGGGAAAATTGTCGAATTACAATGTAAGTTTCTTATTCCATTACCTCATAGATTCATGCTTGATTCAGATCTAGGAAATTCTATCGTTTGAATCTCTATTTTGTTTTAGGTCTAGGAAGAGGCTAAGGGAGATAACTCTTGTAGAGTACAATTAATCTACAACAGACTTGTGACTTCACTGGGGAAGTCATTATAGTTTATCTAGTTTTTTCCTCAGTTTCTTTATATCTATTTTTTCAGATCCTTGCCTGTTTAAGCCCCGTTTTTTGTTTTCATTATGATAGTAAGTCTTTTCCGAGTCCATTTGAAATTTTTTCAGTCCTAGATCTGATAGATATGACTTAGATCTATTGATTTTTTCACCTGTATGTTCATAGTCGCGGGTTGCTTGTGAATACAAGGAGGCCTCATCAGTTCTGGTCGTGGGTTTCTCCATTGTAGCACACAACCACCCAAAAACCACACTAAGCAGTGCAACTAGTGCTTGTGTTCACAAGTCTCTTCTCATGCAACGTGCGACCAGTCACTCTGTCTTAATTGACAAGGTGTGACTAGGAACTAAAAGGATTTTTCCTGAAAGGGCATCCTTCAAATCTAGCCTAGACATGTCCTTTGTTTTTTCTTACAGCCTTACAAATCCTTCCTAGATCTGTTCCAGTAGTCATTCCTCCAACTTCTTTTCAAGTTGTTTGAAATTATTTTTCTTTTGTGTGCCATTTGTTTGATTGATTGAAATCACTTCTTGTTTTTGTGGGTATGGTTTGGATTAATTAACCTCATTCCCTCTAACTTTTAGTGCTAGTTGTACCCTTGTAAGAGAGTCAATTTGATTTTAAAATATCTTTTGGGTTTTCCTTCAAGATTTGTTTTCATTGTTTAAACAAAGCAAACTCTCTTGATTTTCCATCTCATTTCCAGGTCTTCTTGGCTTTTTGACTTCATTTGCAATACATCATTTCAGATTGTTTATAATCTTCCTGATCTATTGTTGCCCATGTTTATTTATTTATTTGTGTGATGCAAAAGGTATAATTTTTCTTTTGATTTGCATAATATTTCAAAAACAAAACACATAAAATATTTCTTTTAAAGAGTTTTGCATTTCATTTTGAGAATAATTCAACTAAGAGTCTTTGGTTCATTAGTGGAATTGAAAGTTTCATTGTCGAAAACATTTCAAGGAAAAAGTTTGCATTTCATTAAGGAATTTTATTCGCATTGGTGCATGTAGTTCATTGAAAAAGAAAAATCTCTTTCCCTTTCCCTTAAGTAGTTCTTCATCAAAATAAATTTTTTCATTTGTGCATATAAATTTCTTTTGGGATTGGACTTGAGTCAAAACACCATCAAGTTTCATCTTGTTCCCTTTGAGTAAACAACAACCATTTAAAATCAAGCACAATTAAAGCAATTAGAACATTTTTTGTCTGATAGCAAACCAACTATAGCTTAGGATCTAGGGCATTGGAATAGGTTTGGAGACTTAATTCTCCAAAGCCACAAAATTAAACTAGGACAATTAATGACTGGAAATCCATCAGTAACAAAATTGGTTCCAGGAAAGATCGCCTCACATGCGAGTTAAGCACTAGGTAAAGCTAAGTAAGTGGTTTAGATATCCCAGCTCCATTTTCTTGGTGGGACTACTTCATGTATTAGGGGTTTCGAGACATGGGCGTCCTTAGATTAACTCCAATGTTTTCAGAATTTTGGGTGCCATGAATTGACTTGGTATTCCCCACCCACACGATAGTCTTGACTGACAACTGTTCCGCCCAACCACATTTTTATGAAGTGGTAACCTTACTATCTTGTCCTAGGTAGCTACACAAGGGATTGCAAGGGGGAATTCTTGTGGTACCTGAGGCAGACGTTGAATATCCAGTTCAAAAAACTAGGGAGGCTATTTTCCTGCCAGCTCTTACTTGCACCTTGGGGAGATGTTGTGTGATGGTTATCACAACTTCTTCTCGTATATTCGCTAATGACTTGACATCCCATCTTAGAAAGATCCTTAGATCCACTAGTTTTCTTGCTTGATATCTCAGATTTGGCAAGGTGTGTGCTCTATGTATTGGTTTCATAGTTGGCCATAAGATTATTTTTTTGATTTATTTAAGTCTTTTGTCTTATCTGTTGTGGCTGACTTGCCCTATCATCATTCTACAAGAATTTCCAGAGACTCCTTGGCCCGATTCAAAACCCCATTGATTTGAAGATTTGATCCAATGATTATTCCACCCCAAATCCAATCCTCTTGATCTTCCACTGACATCCATACAAGTGAAACTCCAATTCTTAAACATGGATTCTAGAAGAGTTGCTACATCATATCCATGTCCCATAGTTTCCTATAGAAAAACCAAATTAGGCTAATTGACCTCGATCGATTGTTTGAGGGTGAGTTTTTTATGAGGGATCTCCATCCCTCTACAATTAAGAAGAGAAATTTCATGGGGGAACCCCTTCAGTGGAGGATGATGCTCTAAGCACCCCTTTGATGGAAAGCTTTCTACCTACGACAAGGTCCACACGTGCTTTCTTTTGTTCTTTATGCAGGAAGGATTTCCTTCCTCTTCCAGAGACTCCTATAGGAGGGAGGGGATTAAAATCAAGGCCCCACGAAAACTTGGAATGTGGAAGGGAGAGAGGGATGGATCTAATCCTCAGTTGGTATGCAATATGGTCCTCCTTTAAGTCCATCGAATCCAGTGAGCTCTCATATACCTCAGATATATTCAAAGAGGAAGATAGCGAAAAAGTCAAGGGAAAGAGGTCGGTTACCATGGGGGGGGGGGACCAAAGCGGAGGGAAGATAGCATACTGAATTTTTCATTTAGAGAAGGAAATGGTTTTAGAGATCCCATACAATATTTTCCAAGGAGAGAGAGGGAGTTAATTAATATATTGAAAGTGGGTCGAGGAATTTTAGTCTTCCCTGAATCTGGAAAGTGATCTAGCTGCAAATACTTGACTTGGATCCTATTCAGTTGGTCCTAAGCTCCCTGATATATTTCATCATCCTTGAGCATAGTAGTTTCCTTTGATTCAGTGTTAATCACTTGATGGATCAGAACTTGAGAAGGACGTTCTGATCCCCCACTCCACCCAGGCTGAGTAGAGTGATCTTCACCTTTAGTTGCTGGTCATGTCTTTGAGGAGTACGTGAGGACATCGCCTATATTTCCTTATTTACCCTGAAGAGAAAGATTTCAATGACTCACGTGGTGGAATTTTCTACTCCCGAAAGGAATCCCCTCAAATTCAAGTTTTTTATTAAATGATTATCCGCCAGATATGAATTTTAGGTCCTCTAGAAAACCCTGTCTTAGATTAAGAGTTACCGGGATCCTGAAAATACCCATCTCCACAGAATGTATAAACGACATATCTACTTCTATAAAAGAACCGAGAACATTTCCAATCTCGAAGAAACTTTTATTAGTCCAAAATTTCATAGGGAGGCCCATAAGCCTAACCCAGATAGGGACGATAATTACCCTCTATTTGCTATCATCAAAAATGGGTGTCCAACATTTGAGGAGAATGGGAGATGAATCAATACACCATGGTTGTTTGAGGACCTAATACGCTTCCTATGAATTCCTGAATTTAAAATTGAACGAACCCCGAGTGAGGGTTCAGATAGTGGGAGCATGGCCAAGGGTTGTAGTCCAAGATCTTTAAAACCAATCCTTTAGAAACTTTGCACTGAAACACCTCCCCTAGACATACCCACCAAAATTGTATCAATCATGTCCACTACCTCTAGCTCAGAAATTTCAATACCAAGGACCAAGTTTGTCTCCCCATGGGACTTTATGCCCTTGAATAACCAACATCTCAGAGAATTCTGACTGTATGGGGAGGGAACCTCCACATGTTCATGATAGACCACATTCACTTCCGACCCATGACTAGGATTAACTAGGGATTTGCCACAAAGTACTCTTGGAAGAGGGGTTGAAGACACCAGAATAGAATCCATGAGGGCCTCCGACCCAGGTGGAAACCCCTTTCCTTGAGATCAAGCTACAAACTGCACTAGATGAGGAAAGAAACATGAAGAATCACCTCCAACAAGGTCTGAAACCATGATAGATCCCAGGAAACCAAAATCAGGACTCCTTGAGTCCTTGAAGAAATATGAGGTTGAGGATACCCCCCCTTCTAGCCAAGGAGCAATTAGGTACGAATAAACACCCAAGGAATAAGATGAGGGCCTGAGGCAGGAGATACCCCCCTCAAGGGACACATGTATAGATCCACTAAGTCTTGGATCAAACTCCTTACCACTTCCATACGTGACCACTGATCCAAGAGGACTTGAGAACAAGATACCGAAAGCTCGGCCACCTGCTAAGCCTAGTGGGGATGTTCCCCGAGGAAGAAACCATGCCACCTGATCAAATTCAGGTTGAATTTTACTAAAAACTGGTGTTTTCTATATTTTTTTCCCATCCAATGGATCCGATGAATAGTCCATGAGGACTCCACCATAATTGCACTCCACCTTAGATAATGTCATTGGTGAAACTTCAAAATTGCCTTCCATAGTGTCTGTCAGCGTCTAGCATGGACCTGTACACAGTCGTGGAGGAAATGTTGAGCTAGGGTTTCCTCAGCGGCCACAGACCCCATCACCCCTCACTTACCTTCCTCCCACTCATATATATATATATATATATATATAAATTGAAAGTTGACATGTAGCATTTAAAATATTTTAACATCTAGTTAAGTAAAATAATTTGACATCAACTTTATAGAGAGAGAAATTAAAGGTAAAAAAAAATATTATTCTGCACATAGATGCTTTCTACTTCTCCATATGAGTGAGATGTGTAATTCCTTCAATGCTTAATATGGAGTTAACACATGTCATTTAAAAAAATATTAGTAACAAGTAAATATTTCAATATCATCTCTCTCTCTCTCTCTCTCTCTCTCTCTCTCTCTCTCTCTCTCTCTCTCTCTCTATATATATATATATATATATATATATNTAAAACATTTGAATAATTGTTTGAGAATGAGGGAGATTTGAAATTCCTTTCATTCTCAACATGAAGTTGACACGCAGATTCAACTTATTAAGAACCAATGTAGATCCATATTAACTTTGGATTATCATGCGGCAAGAGGAATCAAATTCTTCCAGATGCAAATTTTTTTAGAGTATGAAACTTGAAGAAATGTTTGCATCTCAAAGGATTTGATGCCTCTCAACCCATGATAGATCCAGAGTTAAGATGGATCTTTTTTAATAATCCTTTTACCTGGGAGATCGTTAAGTTGTTATTATGTAATAACTTATTCATTTACCCCACCAAAACATTATTTTGGTCTAAAACTTCAACCATGGGCGTGTAACATGATAGGGAAGTTACATGTGTTGGATAGGTGTTATATTCTTTGCATGTGTGTGGGAGGTGCATCAGATTTGACGACTCCATCTGACAATCCCTCCCTAGTAGTGCCCTTTGTTTCCTGTGCATTGAGAACATTCCTAGGGGGCTCCTAGGAGGGTAGGATTTCTCTCCTCTGGTTACACAGAGTGTTCAAATTTGGGTGATAGTGTTATACAACTATTTTCCACTTGATCACTTGATGGACATCATCTAGAGGTTAGCAGGATGAGACAATGAATTATGTCAATTTACCCTTGAGTTTCCAACACCCTTTTTCCTGGTCGCAAGTTGTCTCTTTAGAACTTGTGACCCAAAATTGATGGTCACAAGTTTCTCTCTTGCAACCAACAACCAGTCGTGAACCACAAAGATGCAGGAAACGACCGGGTTTGTCACTATCCAATTAGGATTGGTTACAAAGAGATATGATCAAGTCTCAAATTTCTCATAATACGACCTCAGGAAGCTTTTTATTTTGAGTGTTTAAGAATTATCCACCATCCTACCTATATCATCATATATATTGGGGGTCTCTCATGGGAAAAGGGGAGGAAAAGAAAGAGTAAACTTATATTGTCGAATTGATCATAGAGCTTGGGCAAGGATATTGGGAAGAGCTTCATCAAGTCATTTGATTGTAAGTTGTAATCCTTTTATTTTATTAATAGAAGATGCACATGACTTTCCCCTCTATTGAATTAGATATGGTTATTATGATTCTTATAGAGAGTTAATATTTTCATTCTTTCATGTTATATTATTGGATATGTTATTAATTCATACATGTTATATTTGATCTTGTTAGAGGTATTCATTTGTGTTTCCATGTGTGCAAGTTCACGTACATGAAAGTGAAGAACATCTTCAAAAGAGTGAACAACCAAGGAGTGTACAGGGAAAACTGTTGAATTACAATGTAAGTTTCTTATTCCATTACCTCATAGATTCATGCTTGTGTGATTCAGATCTAGGAAAGTCTATCGTTTGAATCTCTATTTTGTCTTAGGTCTAGGAAGAGCCTAAGGGAGATAACTCTTGTAGGGTACAATTTTCCTACAAAATACTGGTGACTTCATGATCTAGATGGATATCAGTGGCCACCCACCTTTTCCAACTAGCTCAAGACAAATTTTTGACAATTTTGGCAATTTACTATTTTTAGTAGTTTTAACTTCCGGGGCCATTTTGAGGGCCTAAATGAAGGTTTTTTTGGATATATCTCCACAATAATAGCCAAAGGAATGATTGAACCCAAAAAATGAATCCCCTCGATGATACCTTTCCAACGGGCTATCATACACCTAAAAAAAAGATCGTATGCAAAAGTTATGACCCCGGGAAGTTGATGTACTAACTTACCCAAACGGGGCCCACATGACTTTTGGCACTTCATCTCCTAGGGTTAGATTTTTGGATGTCTAGGGTTTTTGGCATTCTTTTTTATTGTAAAAAGGCCTTTAGAGCCTCATTGTAATGTTCTTCTTGTGAATGAGCACAACCGTCACATCTCTTCTCAGAGATAAGCCGCCACCATTCCGACAAGCTTGTTTCTGCTGCATTTTATAGTTTCAGCTTATTTCATTATTGAATAGAAAACCAATTTTACTATATCTCTGTTATTTTGTGCTAAGAATATGTTAATAATTTGTATTCATTTCATTCTACTCATAAAATCTGGATCAATGGTATCATAGCGGTCTGCTCCTTGTCGTCTTAATGCATGTCCCCAACGAGGTAAGAGTACAAAGAGTTGGGTCTTGAGCTTGTTTCTCTTGAGGAAAAAATCTCTCGCACGCCCAAGCGACCTCTCATGGTAGGGGGAAAGAAAGATGATGGGACAGGATATCCTTTCAAACTATTGATTGAGGAAGCCCTCACGCAACAGAGGAACAAGATGATGGATAGTTTCGCACAAATCCTTCGGCGGCTACCAACAGGCGACACATGTTCTTCGAACGGAGGCGCCACCCCCTTCAAGGTACAAATAAAATTTGATATTCCTATATTTGAAGGTCAGATAGATGCAGATGCTATAGATAAGTGGTTGAATATGCTAGAAGGGTATTTTTCTGTCCATAACTTCTCAAATAGAGAAAAGATTACTTTTGCGCTCCTCAAAGCCATTCCCCATGTCAAAGATTGGTCGGAAACCTTCTGTGAGCAACAGGAAACAGAAGAAACCTCATTATTTTCAGTCACGACAACCTGGGAATTCTTCAGGGATGCTATTAAGGAACAATACTACCCTGTTGGAAGTTACGACGACCAGTATACCAAATGGACCACACTGTGGCAAGAAAGAGACCAAGCAGTGCCAGATTTCACAACTATCTTCCATACCTTGCGCACCAAGATAGGTATCAAAGATTCAGAGTGACATCTAGTGCTCAAGTATCGTGGTGCTCTGCATAGATACATCCAGACTGAAATGGAATTTCTAGACATCTCATCCTTGGGCGTGGCCTCCCGATATGCCGTCAAAATCGAGCAGAAGCTCAAACAAAAGACACGGAAATTTGGGCCTGGGAACCCCTCACAACAAAAGCTAGGAAAGGGCGGCCCCAACCCATAGAACAAAGGACAGAGAAAATATGGACAGTATCAGGACTACCATTCCAAGCCGCAAGCAAAGAAGGACACCAAAAAGATAAAGAAAGATACCGGGAAGTGGTGTGACTTCCATAAGAGCCCTTGGCATAACACTGCTGACTGTCGCTGGTGGCCAAAGTGAAAGCCTCTGAATTAGATGCGGATTTTGACTTTGATCCAGAACCAGAAAGGGGAAGACAGATCATTGGCGTGGAACCCAGTGCCACCATTGCTACCACCAAGCTCCAGCCTGGTGAACCAGACGAGCTAGAAGAAGGAGAGCGCCTCTTCCATTCACAGATGTGGGTAAAAGGCACCCCAATGCACTTCATTGTTGATAGCGGTATCCAGAAGAACCTCATCTCAGCAGAGGTCATCAAGCGGCTGGCCCTATCAACAACACCACACCCACAACCCTACACCATTGGATGGATCCGCCAAGGAAGTGATCTCCACGTCAGCCAACAGTGTCGACTGTCGTACAACATCAAGCCCTTCAAAGACAAGGTATTGTGTGATGTTGCTCCTCTCAAAGTTTGTGATGTTATTTTGGGCCAAACTTATTTGTGGAAACGTCATGCTGTATATGAGTCTAGGCCTCGTAGTGTTATTATTACTTTGAACAAGAAATTGTACAGGATACCTGAGGCAGTCCCACCTAGTGCTATTTCCTTGATCTCTACTAAGCAATGCAGGAAGGTCATCTCTCAGACGGGGAAGTTTGTCTTGTTCTTGATTCGCTCTCAGAATAAGCGAAAGATCACAGCCACATCCAAGGTCTCTACGACCAACCTCTCCACACAGCAGAAGAAAGTAGATAAGGACGTGGAAGAATACTCGGATATCTTCTCCTCACCTATAAGGGTGCCTCTACACTGTGAGGTCAAGCACCCCATCAATCTAATCCCTGGCGCACCGCGAGTTCAAGCACCCCATCAATCTAATCCCCAACGCATTGCTTCCCAATGGGCTAGTCTATCGTCGCTCTTTGTTAGAGAATGAGGAGATCAAGCGATAGCTCCAAGAACTATTCCACAAGGGGCACATTCACCCCAGATCATCACCTTGCGGGAGCCCAATCATGCTGGTACAAAAGAAAGATGGAACATGGTGACTCTGTATTGATTATCGGGATTTGAATAAAATCACAGTCAGAAACTGGTACCCGATTCCCTGAATCGACGACCTCCTTGATCAACTCACAGAGGCCAAATACTTCAGTAAGATTGATCTGAAGTATGGCTACCACCAGGTCCCGATAGAATAGACAGATGTATGGAAGACCACCTTCAAGTCAAAGGAAGGCCTTTTTGAATGGTTGGTCATGCCCTTTGGTTTGAAAAATGCTCCAGCCACTTTCATGAGGATGATGGATGATATCCTACGACCATTCACCAATACCTTTGTAGTGGTGTATCTGGATGACATTCTAATTTACAACAAGACTTGGGCCAAACACTTGTAGCATATTCAGTAGGTTCTGCACACCCTGCGATAGCACAAGCTATATGCCAACTTGGAAAAATGATCCTTTGGCATGGACAAGGTCCATTACCTGGGCTACATCATTGATTGGCATGGAGTACATGTGGATCCAACCAAGATCCAAGTCATCCGTGACTGGCCATCCCCAACAACACTCACTAAGCTCTGGAGCTTCTTGGTCCTTGCCAATTTCTATCGCAGGTTCGTGTTAGGATTCTTCCATATTTCATGGGCCCTCAACCAAATAAACAGGGGTGGTGGTAAGGAAAAAATTGTGTGGGGCCATTCCCAACAAAAAGCGTTCGATGATCTGAAGCAACGCTTGTGCTCAGCCCCAGTACTGTCACTACCAGGCCCGCAACATCCCTTTGAGATCAAGACAGATGCTTTAGACTATGCTGTGGGTGCTGTTATCACTCAGCACGACCACCCTGTGGCCTATCATAGTGAGACACTGCCAGATACTGTCCGTAAGTACCCTACTTATGAAAAAGAAATGTACTCCATTGTGCAAGCTTGCCGCCAGTGGAGACATTACATTCTTGTGAAGGAGACAGTCATCCACACTGATCATAAGCCACTACAGTTCATGCAGACACAAGGAAAATTGTAGAATGACCACCATCAAAAGTGGTCCACATACTTGCAACAATTCCACCTCAACATCAAGTATAAAACAGGAAGCACCAATTGTGTCACTGATTGCCTCAGCATACCGCTAGTTGTGACACTCACCATGGTGCTAGACTCTTGCAGCCATGAGACATATGGATGGCCCCAACTTTATGAGACAGACCCTGACTTTGCCACCACCTACCAAATGTTGGGTGCGAACGTAGTTGTCGATAATTTCCATCTTCAGGATGGGTTGTTGTGTCGTTTAGGCCATATCTGTGTTCCATCAAGTGAGCGAGCGAAGCTGATTTGGGAAGCCCACTACAGTCGAGTGGTAGGACACTTCGGCATCGAAAAGACATTGGTGATGCTATAGAAACATTTCTACTGGATGAAACTTTGACAGGAGGTCAGCAAGTATATCAGGTCCTGCACTACCTACGCTATTGCCAAATCGACCACTAAGAAATAGGGCCTGTACACCCCTCTTCCTACTCCTGACAAGCCATGACAATCCATCTCAATGGATTACATGTCGGGCCTCCCATCCACTAAGCGGGGAAATGACTATGTTTTTGTGGTTGTTGATCACTTTTCTAAGATGGTGATTCTGGTTGCTTGCAAGAAGAGCATCACAGCAGAGGCCACTGCCAAGATCTTCTTTGAACGAGTCTGGGTACATTTTGGAATTCCACAAACCATTGTCTCAGATCGGGATAGTAGATTTCTCAACACATTTTGGTCAAGCCTTTGGTCATTGCTGGACACCAAGCTCACCAAATCCACAGCCTTCCACCCCCAGACAGATGACCAAACCGAGGTTGTAAATAGAATGATTGTGCATATCCTTCGCATGTATAATTCAAAGCACCCTCACATATGGAATGAGAGCCTTCCCTATGTCCAACATAGCTACAATTGATCCTTGCATAGCTAAACTGACCACAACTCCTTTCAGGTGGGGTTGGGATTCCAACAATTGGGTCCCATAGATGTTGCACTTCCCCTTGTAGTCACCTCAACCGACTCATCTCCTGCTCCAACTGAAGGTGACAAATCCACCCAGTTCATTGAGTGGATCCAGCACATCCGCCAATAGGTTCAGGATATCCTACAAAAGTCCAATGAAAAGTACAAACAACGCCATGATCAACATCGGGTGCCACATAAGTTCTAGGTGGGCGACAAACTTTGGTTGCACTTGCAGAAAGAACGCCTTACAGGACCCCATCAGAATATTTTCCCACTCCGTTATGGGCCATACACTATCACCAAGGCTATGGGGGATAATGCTTTTGAGCTCAACATTCCTCCTTTCTTTGGCCTGCACCCAGTGTTCAACGTGGATCTTCTTCGCCCTTATTTCCCACCATTATTGGACACCTCAGAAGTAGCATAACAATTGAAACCAACAGAGCTCAACCCCGACTGCATACAATAGGCATCCAATGATCATATTGTGGACACACAGATCAAGGGCACTCGACAACAAAGGATCAAATTTTATCGAGTCGTCAAAGCAGGGAAACTCCTGCACCAAGGCAAGTGGCTCACCCGAGGCCAAATTCATCAGACATTTCCTCATCTAATGGGGGACCTCAATGCAATGGAGACCATTTCTTCCTAGGAGGGAGGATTGATCCAGATGGATATCAGTGGCCACCCACCTTTTCCAACTGGCTCAAGACATTTTCTGACAATTTTGGCAATTTACTATTTTTAGCAGTTTTAACTTATAGGGCCATTTTGAGGGCCTAAATGAAGGTTTTTTGGGATCAATCTCCTTAATGATATCTAGAGGTATGATTGATCCCCCAAAATTAATCCCCTCAATGATACCTTTCCAACGGGCTATCACACGCCTAAAACGGAGATTGTATGCAAAAGTTACAACCCCAGGAAGTTGATGTACTAACTCACCCAAACGGGGCCCACATGACTTTTGGCGCTTCATCTCCTAGGGTTAGGTTTTTGGATGTCTAGGGTTTTTGGCATTTTTGTTTATTGTAAAAAGGCCTTTAGAGCCTCATTGTAATGTTCTTCTTGTGAATGAGCGCAACCATCACATCTCCTCTCAGAGATAAGCCGCCACCATTCCAACAAGCTTGTTTCCGCTGCATTTTACAGTTTCAACTTATTTCATTATTGAATAGAAAACCAGTTTTACTGTATCTCTGTTATTTTGTGCTAAGAATCTATTAATAATCTGTATTCATTTCGTTCTGCTCATAAAATCTGGATCACTTCACTGGGGAATTCATTAATGTTTATCTAGTTTTTTCCTCAATTTCTTTATATCTATTTTTTCATATCCTTGCCTGTTTAAGCCCCATTTTTTGTTTTCATTATGATAGTAAGTCTTTTCCGAGTCCATTTGAAATTTTTTCAGTCCTAGATCTGATATATATGACTTAGATCTATTTATTTTTTCACCTGTATGGTCACAGTCGCGGGTTGCTTCTGAATACAAGGAGGCCTAATCAGTTATGGTCGCAGGTTTCTCCATTGTAGCACACATCCACCCAAAAACCACACTAAGCAGTGCAACTAGTTCTTGTGGTCACAAGTCTCTTCTCATGCAATGTGTGACTGGTCACTCTATCTTAAATGACAAGGTGTGACTAGGAACTAAAAGGATTTTCCCTGAAGGGGCATCCTTCAAATCTAGCCTAGACATGTCCTTTGTTTTTTCTTACAGCCTTATAAATCCTTCCTAGATCTGTTCCAGTATTCATTCCTCCAACTTCTTTTCAAGTTGTTTGAAATTATTTTTCTTTTGTGTGCCATTTGTTTGATTGATTCAAATCACTTGTTATTTTTGTGGGTATGGTTTGGATTCATTAACCTCATTCCCTCTAACTTTTAGTGCTAGTGGTACCCTTGTAAGAGAGTCAATTTGATTTTAAAATATATTTTGGGTTTTCCTTCAAGATTTGTTTTCATTGTTTAAACAAAGCAAACTCTCTTGATTTGCCATCTCATTTCCAGGTCTTCTTGGATTTTTCACTTCATTTGCAATACATCATTTCAGATTGTTTATAATCTTTCCGATCTATTGTTGCCCATGTTTATTTATTTATTTGTGTGATGCAAAAGGTATAATTTTTCTTTTGATTTGCATAATATTTCAAAAACAAAACACATAAAATGTTTCTTTTAAAGAGTTTTGCAGTTTATTTTGAGAATAATTCAACTAAGAGTCTTTGGTTCATTAGTGGAATTGAAAGTTTCATTGCCGAAAACATTTCAAGGAAAAATTTTGCATTTCATTAAGGAATTTTATTCGCATTGGTGCATGTAGTTCATTGAAAAAGAAAAATCTCTTTCCCTTTCCCTTAAGTAGTTCTTCATCGAAATAAATTTTTTCATTTGTGCATATAAATTTCTTTTGGGATTGTACTTGAGTCAAAACACCATCAAGTTTCATCTTGTTCCATTTGAGTAAACAACAGCCATTTAAAATCAAGCACAATTAAATCAATTAGAACATTTTTTGTCTGATAGCAAACCAACTATAGCTTAGGATCTAGGGCATTGGAATAGGTTTGGAGACTTAATTCTCCAAGGCCACAAAATGAAACTAGGACAATTAATGACTGAAAATCCATCAGTAACAAAATCGGTTCCAGGAAAGATCACCTCACATGTGAGTTAAGAACTAGGTAAAGCTAAGTAAGTGGTTGAGATATCCCCTCTCCATTTTCTTGGTGGGACTACTTCATGTATTGGGGGTTTTGAGACATGGGAATCCCTAGATTAACTCCAACGTTCTCAGAATTTTGGGTGCCATGAATTGACTTGGTATTCCCCACCCACACGATAGTCTTGACTGACAACTGTTCTGCCCGACCACATTTTTGTGAAGTGGTAACCTTACTGTCTTGTCCTAGGTAACTACACAATTGACTGGAAGGGGGAATTCTCTTGGTACCTAAGGCAGATGTTGAATCTCTAGTTCAACAAACTAGGGAGGGTATTTTCCTGCGGGCTCTTACTTGCACCTTGGGGAGATTTTGTGTGATGGTTATCGTAACTTCTTCTCATATCTTCGGTGATGACTTGACATCCCATCTTAGAAACATCCTTAGATCCACTAGTTTGTTTGCTCTATATCTTAGATTTGGCTAGGTGTGTGCTCTATGTATTGGTTTCATAATTGGCCATAAGATTGTTTTTTTGATTTATTTAAGTCTTTTGTCTTATCTATCGTGGGTAACTTACCCTATCATCATTCTACAAGAATTTCCAGAGAAGGGCTGAAAGTATCCTATCAAGACAAATGACTGATTGTCTGATGACCGATCACTCATTCTCATCCTTGACTTGAGTTAGAAGGTTCCCCAATTTTTGTATGTAATCTACCCTGCCGTCATTCTTGAACTACCGCCGGGTCATCCATACCCGATTAGGAAGACCTACGACCATTTGTCAGACAACATATGAGTTCGACATATGAAGACACTAATACTACCAACGTGGAAGATCCTGTAGCAGGAGATGATCCATCTAGAGCTATAACTGTAAGCGAAGATTATCTTAACCCTCGTTCCACTTCTCCTCTACTCGATTTTTTCCACCACCTCCTAGGGAAACTATATAATCTTGATAGTGACCTTTTTTCAACATCAAATACACCCATGTTGAGTGGCAACGTTGCCTCTACCTCTTTAATGTTTACTCCCACAATGTCTAACACACCAAGCGATATTCCAGTAAATCCACTTCCACTATCAACTAGTGTATTTGGGAATCCACTTCTGTCATCACTTAGCGGAGTATGAAAACCACTTTTATCGTTAGTAGGTGGAGCTGGAATTCTACCTTTATCATTAGTAGGTGGAGAGGGAACCCCACCTCCATCATGAACCACAACAACATGAGATCCACTTGTTACACCATCTCAAGCATCGTTTTCTCTCCGGAGTCAGCCCGTAATCCACCCAGTTTCATCCAATACCCAACCTAACATTCATCCAACCCCTACCTTTGGTTCACAACCCAATGTAGGAAAAAGTATTATGAATAATCCAGGGAGGGGTTTTATCTTCTCTTATGGAAACCCACCAATTGGCCAAAACACACCTAGTACTGGCTTCCCATTTGGATGGAATTGGAATAATGGAATTAGTGATAATCAATCTGGTGGAAATCCCTTCCCCCATGGAAAAAATGTCCCTTGCGGTACTCTTTTTCCAGGGGCTGGCAATGTCCCTTGGGGTACTTCCAATGCCGGGGGAAACAATACCCCTGGAATGCCTCCTTTCCTTGGGGGAAACAATGTCCCTTGGGGTACTCCCAATGCTGGGGGCAACAATACCCCTGGAATCCCTCCTTTCCTAGGAGGTGACAATCCCCTTGTTACAAAAACCCCCTCACTTTCTAGGAGCAACAATGCTCCCGATAACCTACCTTTTCTAGGGAATATCCCTGGAAATGTTTATTTGTCTAGGGGCACCGATCCCCCAATCAATCCTCATCAGGGGGGTGCTTATATTCCAATGGGAAATCCTTACCAGGGAAGTGGCTACCTACCTATAGGAAATTATTATCAAGGGGGTTATTTTCCTATCGCTAGTCAGTATATGGGAGGACCATATGATCCTTTTGGTCTCAATATGCCATTACGTTTAGACCATAATCCATTTGTGAACACTCAATTTCAATTTTTGGCTTCTCTAGAACTACCTGATTTATCTAGACCCATGAACGATTCCATAGAGCACAATCCCACTTAGTCGACTGTTCTAGTCAAAATTCTTGCTGAAATTCCAAAATTCAATGGCAAGACGGGAGAAGATCCTACTATGCACATTATGACTTATCATTTGTGGTGCATCTCCAACTCTTTTTTGGATGCCAACATATTTTTATGTATTTTCCCTCACACCTTAACTGGAAACGCCTCAAAGTGGTTCATTGAACTACCAACTACTTCAATTAACAAATTTAATGCTCCAATGATAAATTTTTTGACCCATTTCCAATTTCCCATTCGATAGGAAACAAGAGAAGATATTCTGACCTCATTACATCAAAACACCATCACACATATCTCATACCACATTCACAAGTGGAGGCGGTGAAGGAAACTCGTTAAATCCCCAATTCATGATCAAATCTTAGTTGATTGGTTTACAAAATCATTATTTCCAACCATTGATAAAGATGTTTCCATGTCCGGAGCCATAACTGAGGAGAAGGATATTCGTCATGCCCAACACTTAGATCTGATTTATTCACAGTTAGGTACATTATATGACCTCATTCCTCATGCTCCTTGACCATCGAATGCTACTCCTCGACCAAAACCTAGACCCCATACTGATGGTATGGTTGGTCTTGCCTCTTCCACTACAATTTCCCAGTTGACTAGGCATCTTAGTCAATATACTATAGCGAACAATCTCACCTCTTCTGCGCCCATGATCAATTCAACTCCAACCCCTACTCAGACCTCCAAGGTCAACATGGTGCAGTCCACCTCACCAAAGAACCCTCAATAATCCATAGGAAATAAGAAAAATAATAACAATAAGAAAAATAAGAATTCTTCTGAACAAACAAGCCAAAAAACCCAAGATCCCAATGTTGGGGGAAAAAAAAAAAGGTAAAATATCCTTGTATGGTGTGTAAAGAGGACCAATTTACCAAATACTTCCCTTGTCTTGTCAAGGTTCATCAATATCTCGAGAGAGGGGGATCACCTTCCCAACCAATGACACTAACCAATCCCCCCCCCAACAAAAACAGATGGTTGCACAAGTTCATGCACCTCCATCCAGGGGTAATGTAGGGTCCTCAATTGCAAATATTATGATGGTTAAGTCCATGGTGGAATTATCCACCAAAGAAAAGAACTACGACACTCTGAAGGGGGAACCTTCATCTGAGGATCCTCCATTGATTTTACCATCTAACTACCCTCTCACATTAGAGAAACCAACTTTTGAACTTGCAATTCTCCCTCCAAAAGGGGTACTTCAACAAACTACCCATAATATGAATGCCTGAGCAACTCAACATTATAGTATAGTGGAAGATATAACCCAGGCACCATGTGCCATGTCAGCACTTGAAGTATTGCAGAGCCATCCTTCACAATGGAAAGCCTTGTTATTAGCCATAGGGGGAATCAACCCTTTAGATTCAAACATTATTTCCTTTGACATAGAATAGAGTGAGCTACATCTCTCACACCAACTAGCATTGCAAATCATAGTTGGTTGCCTTAACAAGAATATCTTTCGTGTAACAGTGATCGACGAAGGAGAGACCACTTGAATTATTTATTTGTCATGTTGGAAAGCCCTTGGTTCTCCTCAATTCAATACATCTCAAACCATCTTAAAATATTTTGACAAACATTATTTCAAACCCCACAAAATTCTCACCTCTTTATCCATTAATCTTGGGGGAAAGACTATCTTTGTAGAAGTCGAAGTGGTCGATGCTACACTCGACTATACTTTTCTCTTGGGTTTCACTCAGTTCTATGCAATGAAGGGTGTTGCATCCATTGTCTTTCACATCATACATTTTCCCCATCAAGGAAAGATAATCATTATTGACCAACTCGATTATTGCACACCTGACTTGCAGGCTAATACTAGCACCAATGTGCCTTTTATAAGTGATTCTTTTGGGGGATACAAAAGTGTTGGTATAGGTATATTCAAATATTAATCTCTTATGAGGATAGTCCCCCTTCCTGCACTCGAAACTACCCATATAGATCCTATGAACATGATCACTTCTATCACCATTATATCCCTTGGTTCTTATGATCCTTGGGTGCTCCTCCATCCTTCAGAATTAGATTCTTACAAAGCCACTATGACATTGTCACCAACTTAATTATCATATTCCATGATATAGTAAGTAGGAGAATCTACGGACCCTGATCGTAGTCTCCTACTGGATGAGGAACTAGATCAGTTCTCTTTACCTTACTAGGTTAACCTTCCATCCACTTCCCATGACTTCCTAAATGATGTTGCACCTTTAGACGAGGCCATCATGGAAGTCATGACCCTAGGAGATAGACCATAGGAAGATTCACACCATCAATCATCTTTCCTTCCCACTTAGAAAAGAGTATAGACACACATCCAAACCCTAGTTTCGACTGGCGTTGGAGATCAATCCCAATTGCCCTCCACTTCGAAGTCCACTTTATATGAAGGAAACTTGGGTAACATTTTGGAAACCATGTAAATTGAAATTTAAGTCAAACTTGCGGTCGTAGAACACATCCAAATAGATGCATCTTGTGATGCACAAGAAATTGAACATTATACTACTCTATTCAAAGAGTTATGCAATATTTTTCCGTGGTCTTACGAAGAAATTCCTAGAATAGACCCTCAAATTGTCATACATAAAATTAAGACTTAACTTGGAGCCCGCCTTGTTTGACAAAGGCTCTGACCAATCCACCCTTGGAAAGCTGCAATCATCAAGGCGAAAGTTGAAAAAGTGTTGAATACTAGTTTTATTTATCCATTGCCCCTGACTGAATGGGCATCGAAAATTGTACCTATTGCCAAAAAACAATGCACTATCCGTGTATGCATTGATTATAGGGATTTAAACAATTCTTTTCCAAAAAACAATTATCCCACCCCCTTCGTTGACCAAATTATCGATGATTCCACTGGATGTGAAGTTTTTTTGTTCATGGATGGATTCTCTGGCTATAATCAAATTGAGATCATCCCAGAAGACTAACACAAAATGGCTTTCATTTTCCCTTGGGGAACTTTTTCATATCGAAAGTTACCTTTTGGTCTTAAAAATTCCGGTGAAACATTCCAATAGGCCATGTCTTATCCTTTACATGACATGAAGAATATTGTACAACCATATCAAGATGACCTTCCCACAAAATCCCGGAGGCACAAAGAGAATACAGATGATTTGAGACAATTTTTTTTACAGTGTCGGTATTACATCATTTGTTCGAACCCACACAAGTGCATTTTTGTTGTGGAATCCAGTCGTCTTCTAGGTTTCATCATGTCCAGGTTTGGGATCAGCTTTGATGCCTTGAAAGTACAGGAAATTACAAAATTGAATCCACCTCGCTCCATAGCCCAAATTCAAAGTTTGCATGGGAAAGAAAACTTTTTACGATGTTTCATTGCCAACTATGCAGAAATCACAAAAGGTTTCATGCGATTACTTGAGAAGGAAGTCCCATTTAATTGGGACGTTCAAGTTCAACATTCTTTCGATAGTTTAAAATGTGCCCTTACATCCACACCTTTATTGAGCCCTCCCAATTATAATCCATATTTCTTATTGTATATCGCTACTTCCGAAACTAGCATTAGCACGGTGCTTGTCAAAACTGATGATGAACAAAGCAGACATGTAATTTATTACCTTAGTAAGGGTCTTGTAGGCACCGAACTTCGTTACACATATGTTGAGAAGTTGGAAATGGAAGTTGTTTTTGTTGTCCACAATTTTCTACATTATATTCTCTTGTGAACCACCACTATTATATCTGACGCCAACCCAATTCAGTATATTCTGTCACGCCATATTATTGGGGGAAGATACTCTAAATGGATTGTTATCCTACAAGAATTTGATCTTGAGTTTTCAACCACCAAGTCCAAAAATTCCTTGGATTCAACGAATTGATGACCGACCTTCCTCGAGTCCATGATGAATCTATGGTACAAGATTTGTTACCTGACAAATCATTGTTTCTGATCGACTCGTTTGATCCATGGTATGGCGATATGTTAATATATCTCCAAACCCAACATTTTCGGTCAGAACTATCGAAAGATGACCATCGATGTATTCACCATCAATCCCACCACTATATTATTATAGGCGATGTTGTTTATCGTCATGGGGTAGATATGGTTTTGCATTGGAGTGTTATCCGTGACGAAGCCAAATGTATCCTTAATGACTGGGACTCTGGAGCATGTGGTGGCCATCGTTTTGGGTTAGCCATTGCCCAAAAATTTTTGTCCATTGCGTATTTTTGGCCCACAATATTTAAAGATTGTATGAACGCGGTCCAAAAGTGCCACCTCTACCAATTTTTTTCCAAAAAATGCACGTTCACCCTGCTCCCTTACATCATGTTGCCACAGTCGGTCCCTTTTGCCAAATGGGGGATAGATTTAACAACATGTAGAACTCCCTCGACTATCGACCATAATTGCATTATTGTGGCTGTCGATTATTTTACCAAATGGGAAGAGGTTATGCCTACATTTTTAAATGACGCTAAGACTGCAACACTTTTCATATTTAACCACATTATTGCCAGATTCAGTGTACCCAAATCAATTGTGACCGATCATGGATCTCACTTTTGTAACAATATGATGACCGAATTAGACTCCTTATTTTATTTTGACTAGGACCACTCTTCTCCATATTATCCCCAAGCCAATGGCCAAGTTGATTCTATCAATCAAGTGCTTAAAATGATGCTTCGACAGATGGTAGGGAAACATAAGTCTAAATGGCACCTCATTCTTTTTTTGACATTATAGGCATACCGAACTTCTGCAAAAACTACCACTGGTTTTACACCTTTTCAACTCGTTTATGGGTTGGAGGCAATACTTCCCATTGAATGCAAAACACCCTCATTAAAATTATCTATTTAACTTCTCCTTGACACTTCCACCGAAGAAGAATGACTACTTTACTTGCCACATCTCGATGAACGTTGTCAGGAAGCCACTATGGCTAATGATTCACACAAAAAATGAGTCAAAACCCAATATGATTGAGCTATGCAACCTCGGGTTTTCTCAGAAGGTGATTTGGTTTTGGTCTGCGACCAAGACCATGACAAGTTAGGCACATGAAATTTTGAACCATTATGGCATGGTACCTATGTAGTTAAATGCACACTTATCAGGAAAATTGCTATGATGATATCTCATGATGATTGTATGTGAGTGATACAAATGAGATGATGGTTATTAAAGATATAAATATCAGGAAGAAGGATATTTTTATGGCACCAGAATCCTATGATTGCCACATGTTACAAATTTCTAGTGAAAATATGGAAGTGATTTGGCACTCCCCTTGTGCAAGAACACCTTGGAAAATGATGGATTGCCCAAGGGACTGTGTAGGAGTGAAGGGGATGCATATTCCTGGAGGATGAGGATGGAAAGGGAGAGGGAACTCAAGAATGCATATGGCATGGTGGTTGGAATCATGAGGGTGTGTTAGAAAAGGAAAATGAGCTAAATTATTGCCGTGGATACTTGTGAAATAGAGAAACAACCATATGAACAAGTGATCATATTTACTACGTTAATTATGTTGAAAGAATTGTGTTAAGATGTTGTTCAGGAGGAATCATTGAAACTATTTGAAAATTGGAGATTTTGTTATCACAGTTGGAGTTCCTAGAGTCACAACTCAGAGAATTCATGTCTGACCTTGTGCTAGAACCTTGGAAGGGAAGTGGTACAACCTGAGGGACTGTGGTGCAGGTTGAGGGGAACGATAGTTTGTTGGCTGGAGTTGTTGTGGGAATTTACAAAGTATGAAGGATATTGTAGCTAAAGCTAGAGGAAATCGGTGCAAGCCACAAAGAATGAGAGATCATTGGTTCAAAATGCTGCTAGAATGATGAATTGTGAAATTATCTTGCACGTTTTTGTCCAGGGAGCCTACATATCTATGGTTTTTTGGGTTAGAGTGCCTATGTATATATATTTTTTTGGGACACGGTGCCTATGTCTCTATGGTTTTTGGGTCAGAGTGTCTATATATATATATATATATATATATATATATATAGGGCCAGGGTGCCTATGTATCTTTGGTTATTGGGTCAGAGAGCCTATGTATTGATTAAAATCCAGAGAGCCTAGTCTTGTAATATGTACTGATTAAAGGCTAGAGCACCTAGTTTTGTAATAGGTATGAACACATCTAGGGTGTTGTGCACCGAGGATAGTGAAAAAATAAGGGGGAGGGGAATGTAACATCCCCATTTTTAATCCCCACGAAATATAATGTAATTGTATAAATGTAATTTAGGATAGTGAGCTGAAGTGCTGGGGTGAAGAGATCATATTAATTAATGTGGTCGGGGGCCGAACTGTGTATTATGCACATTGAATTAACTAATAAAACTAGCAATTGCTGACTGCAATACAAGAGGGATGAAAACATTGAGGTCCTATGATTACACAAGAGAGAGGGCTCTAAGGGGGATTTTATTCATGGGTATTGTTTTTTTTGTTTGCTAGTCTGTTTGTGACTTGCGGGACTAGCCCGTGGCTAAGAAACCATGACTCAAGGGCATCTAAGAAATCAAAATCACCTGGGGATCGCACTCGGCCTGAGCCACACCAAGCCTTAACATGGTTAGATTTTTTGTCCCCGCAGGTTTCGAACCAGTGACTTTAACATCACAGAGTGCCTTAACAACACACTCCATCACCGACTGTCCTACACCTCGGGAACCATGGGTATTAATTCAAAGCACATTCTTGATTTATATTATCATTGTGTATAAACATTCTATTTGTTTTTGAGTGTTCCCAAATCCAATCATTGAATTATGATCTATAAAATTTCATGGATATTCCACTGGAAAAGTGTGTCATAATATGTTTGATAAACAAAATTGAAATCTACACTATGATGGTTAAATTCCTTTAGATTCTAGAATATTTAGTTACTGATTTTCTGCTTATGCATGAAATAGATGAAAAGCAAAAAATAGAGAACAATAAAATACAATCACACACCAACCACAAAATAACACAAAGATTTTCTCTACAAAACCCTTACAGGAAAAATCCCAACTAGAAGGTGAGGATGCTCTGCTCTCTTTTCTCTAGTATGGAAATAATGCAAGTACAAAGGAGAAGGCACTCTCTATGGAGTTTCCTGAGACTTGTGGCCTATTAGGCTTCTACAAAACATTAACCCCCTTTGTTATTCTCTCTAATTTCCCATTCCCAATTGTTCTACTATGCTATGGAACAAAATATAATAACATAGAATGGAACCCCTTATCCTCTTAGTGGACTAGTATTTAACATAGTCCGATAAGCATCTAGGGATATGTTTTTGACTTCCTCAACCCTAAATTCCGATAAGGTTTTCGACCTTCTAGAAGGTTATTAGAAAATCCACTACGTGGCTAGCCCCACATGTCTAAGTAATGGAGGTTGGCGTGGCATCGACTCACACCACGATGATCAATATGGTAGGTCAAATTATGAGAGGCATAAATTTCGCATACAAACTCCGATTGTGGTGATTCTTGCACCGTTGGAAAGGTTTGGACCAAACAAAGTGTTTTTTGATGCCTCAAATTGGATCCAAAATATTTCAGATGGTTTTTTGGACCAAAATTTCCAAATTTGGACTAATTGCCGAAATGGCCCTGCAAGCTTATTCCTCCAAATTTTCCACCTAGAAAGTATTAAGATAAATAACAATAATATAATGATCCAATCCATATCATACCTTCCCATTTATGGATGATTTTGGTCCCCAAAATATTTACTGAATTAGGTGAGGAAATGTTTCCTCTACCTTCTCCACAGAGTACCACTTTTCTCTGCTTGGAAGCTGTCCTTTCAACCCAATTTGATGGATGAAGAGTGGGAGTGTTATAGTGAGGGATGCCCATGTGTGAAAGGAAGAAACCCCAACGTGGCTTAGTGCCACCTCCACATGTTGAAGCCAGAGGAATGGAAAGGGGAATGACAGTGATAGAGGAAAATTTCGAACATACATCGCGATAGTGACCATCAATAGGGACCCCAATGGAACTCCCACTCAGAATTGTGCTAGGAAATGTGAAAATGATCATGGAATATGTTTCAATGAGGGATGCTCATTAACCCTGATAGCTAGATTGGATTGACCATTAGCAATTGCGTTGTGGTGGAAAAGGTTATAAATAGGAGCTAAAGTATGGAATGATTCAAGATCATGTTGAATTCTTTGAAATATAGCTTTTAATTTCATATCAATGGGAAAAGTCTTCTTTCTCACATGATTAATAGCAAATTTCAAGTCCCCGAGGATTGAGAGGGAGTCTAAACCTTGTTGATGGGATAGTTGTAATCCTTGCAAAAGTGCGTACACCTCTGCCTGATTATTAGTAGAATGACCTATGTTCCAAGAAAAGATTACCTTGATATGAACTCCTGGGGAAAAGATAACCCCACCGACACCTGCCTCCCTAGGGTTTCCTTTAAAGGATCCATCAAAACTCTAAACATGTCCAGTTTGGGACTGTTTCCATGCCTCAAACTCCTGCGATGTGATGTGAATAAAACATGTATATATGGAGTAATTGATATTTCTAGCCCTTGGGAAGTTGCAGTGAAGGGATGGATGAGAGAGGGAGAGCCTTTGAAACCAACATTCTTCATTAGTGTTTAAATTTTGTTGGACATACACTATTTTCTTTCTCAGATTGAAATGATCCACAAGTAACCCCAAGATCTTAGAGGTCACCTGATTCGGATGGATATCATTGTCCACCCACCTAGTCCAACTGAGTCACATACATATTTCATCTTGGGAGTTTCAGTTTTCATTTTGGCAGTTGTTTTTCTAGATTTTCAGGTCTTGAAATTTTGGGGCCATTTTGAGGCCCTAAACAATGTTTTTTGGGCTAGCCACAGTCACACTATATACATAGTCAAAATGTGACAACATAATGTGTATTCCTCGGATAGGCCTTTCCAATGGACTATCATGCGCCTAAAACGAAGATCGTATGCAAAAGTTACGACCCCAGGAAGTTGATGTACCAATTTACCCCAACGGGGCCCACATGAATTTTGGTGCTTCATCTCCTAGGGTTAGGTTTTTGGATGTCTAGGGTTTTGTAATTCATGTTTGATGTAAAAAGGCCTTTGGAGCCTCATTGTAATCATCTTCTTGTGAATGAGCGCAACCGTCACATCTCTTCTCAGAGATAAGCCACCACCATTCTAGCAAACTTGTTTCAATCTACATTTTACAGTTTCAACATATTTCTTTATCGAATAGAAGACAAGTTTTACTGTATCGAGCTATTATTGTTCACTATATATCCGTGCTAATAATATAAATCTGTATTCATTTTTTTTTTCTCATAAAATCCGGATTAGTGGTATTAGAGCTCCTGCACGCCCAAGTGACCGTTCATGGAGGGAGAAATAAAGACGATGGGACAAGAGATCCTTTCAAATAGTTTCTAAAGGAAACCCTCACACAACAACGAAATGAGATGATGGATAGTTTTGTGCAAATCCTTCGATGACAACCAATAGGCGACACATCTTCCTCAAGCAGAGGCGCCACCCCATTCAAGGGAAAAATTCTTGTATTGAAAAGTAGGGCAAAAGAGGAGATTAAAAGCTGTCTCCAACCCAGATGATCCAGTTTCCAGTGTAGGGGTATAAAGAAATCTCAAATTTGATTCTCCAGCTGGAGGTGAAAGTTCTGTACAAATCAACTTTGATATTCCTATATTTGAAGGTTAGATAGATGCAAAGGCTGTAGACAAATGGTTGAATTTGCAAGAAGGGTATTTTTCTGTCCATAACTTTTCCAATAGAGAAAATATTACATTTGTTCTCCTCAAATCAGTCCCCCATGTCAAATATTGGTGGGATACTTTCTATGAGCACAAGGAAACAGAGGGACCCTCATTATTTATAATCACACTTACCTGGGAGTCCTTCATGGATATATTAAGGAACAATACTACCCTGTTGGAACTTATGATGACCTGTATACAAGATGGACCACACTGCGGCAGGAAAGGGACCAAGTTTATAGGTGAATCCTCTTGCGAACAAACATATTCCCTCTTGGTTTCTAGAATCCTAAGGCCAAGATAGAAAATTTCTTAACATGGACACTAACATCCTTTTAGGTCTAATCAAGCTAATACACGAAGGAGAAGAAGAAATATATGTACCTTATTAATGACGTTTGTCCTTACAAAGTCCAGACTGAGCTTTGATCCTGAGCTCCCTGATAGGTCCCGTAGAACAAACAAAGATACAATGGACTTCCTAATCTACTGATATTAGCTCAAATATAGACCCATCTACTACAGACAAACTCATGTGGAACAAGCATAAGTTTGAAAGAAACAGGCCAAGCATTGATTATTAATGAGAACAAGTAAAAGTACTTACAATCCTTTGATGAAGGTGCAACAGATTCTTCCAGTTCTCCTTGTCCAACCCCTTTGCTAAAGTAATATACACTAATTTCTTTTATGACATCTCCTCTATTAATACCACTTACAGGATCATAAGTTTGGTATCAATCTCTAGTCTCCACTGTCTGTATGTTGCCTATGAGATCATAGGTTTCATACCTCCAATATTTTTTATGTACCTTTCACCATGAGAAGGTCTCCTTATATAACCTTGGAGAGGCCCAATCACTTGAGAGATCTTTGGGATAAGTTGAGGATTCCTCTCCTTTAGTTGAGGATCTTACCTAAGATCATGCCTTGACCCAAGATTCGAACCCTACTACCTTCATATATTGAGCAGATTGTCCCTTGATTTCCTCCAACAAACCAAAAATTTGCTCAGAAAGGGTAGCTCCCCCAAAAGGGTGCACAGGGCACTCAAAAACTCCCCCAAAGAGGCTCAGGGAGTGCTAGCGCTCCCTAATAGTGGGTAGGGGAGCGCTCCTCTCCAAAATCCATTTTTGAGTGGTTCTTTCAGTGGTAAAAGGTTTGTACTCCCTGTCAACTGATTTGTCTTCTTCAAAACTAGTCTTTGAGGTGTCTTAAGTGTCTTTATGACGTCGCTAGAGGCACGACATAGGAAATATGGTAGTATGATGTTCATGACACTTGCAACACTTGTAGTTAAGATGCAACACTTGCAGACGATATGTGACACTTACAACACTTGTAATGATGACACTTGCGACACTATCAAAGTGAGTAATTTTGAGGTGTAATAGATTGCCCCCCAAAGTACGAAGTTAGAAGACGATGATGACTGAAGTACTTTGTAGACTTTTTCAAGCAAGGGTATGGACGCAGAGAGGCTGGAAAAATCTGCACACAACCATCAAACAAATATTATGACATGTTTCAAACCCAAGGAAGGCATACCTATGCTTGAGTGATAAAGAATGTTTAGGGATGGTCGCCATATAATACATTGCAGATCCATAATCACATTGATCAAAAGTATAGCCACTGAAGATACAATGTGGATCTATACTCCCATGACCTGAAATGATCGTAGCCATGAAGAATACATAGTGGATCTACGATATGACAGGACATAGCCACGACCATTACAAAGTGGATCTATGTAACATTATATGTGTCATAGTTCAAAAGAAATCCTTCACAACCTAGGAAAAGTACATATAAGAGTGAAAACTCAACCCAGGGTCTTCTTACCGATCCCAATGTAGTACGAATCTAACCATGTGAATAGATGTCCTGATGTCAAACATGGTAGAAACCACTTCATTACCGGTCAATGAGGTAAAGCATTAACAAGTGCGAGGGAGATCACCATTGATGTCAATGATTCCCAAGGTACTCTAGTACATTCCAACGAATGTGAATGGATGAGATGAAGTCGAACATCCTTGGAATCACCCGATCATGGGTCAATGATGTAAACCCACTGTTGGACGTGAGGAGGCCTACCATTGAGGCATGCAGGTCCCAAAGTACTAACTGGTTTCTAAGTCTAGTTCCTGGATAATTTGTTGAAGTCGATATGAATAGACTCGTCAAAGGAGGGCCTTGATGTATCCCACATCAACGACACGAAACTGGCACACAGTTGTAATTGGTATATCAAATGAACATGGATTGAAACTGGTATTGAAACATGATATTTGTGATGGCTGACTCTCGAGGCAAATACTTCCCTTGAACACTAAGGCACAACAACAAAAACGCGACATGGACCAAAAATTGATGATGCAGTAGATGCTGTGACTTTCGTCAGGTGACCCAAAGGAGTAAAGGAAACTTAGAGGATTGGCTCAATGGATTAAAATGCTTGCAAAGACAAAGTGCCATGTTCAAGGGCAAGCGTAAGAGCTACTAGTAGTGTTCTCAAAAACTGCTTGGCTTGCTTCTTTCAATTTCCCCCCCATCCAGATAGATGAATACCTCTTTTAAATTTAACGAGCTCGAGGAGGGTAACACATGCTCGATATGACTCACCTTCGATAAGTCCCTCTTCCTTTGTTTAAAGAATTGGAAGAAGTAAGGGTTCAATCCTATATGGGCCCTTCAATGTATGATTGTTTAATGGGTCCAGCGAAGGTAAACTCGGTGATTTTTCATATTTAGAGAGTCTGAAAACAACTTAAAGACGACTCCAATGTTTTCCTTTTTCATAATGTTAGTCTTGCAAGGCCGAAAAATAGATAAATTATCACTCGACAGACACCCTTTCAAACATTTTAACGAGTGGGAAAGGAAGCAAGATCACTTAGCAATCTTTCCATGTTTAGAGAGTCTGAAAAGAGCTCAAAGAAGACTCCAAGGCGTTCCTTTTTCGTATATCCATGCGAGTCTGAAAAAGTGATAAAAGTCTACTCGGTTACATTCTCATGTTTTTTCGAGCACGAGAAAGAACAAATACTAAGCTCGGTATGCCCCCAGCTTGAAAGCCCTCCAAGATTCAATTCATTCACCAACTTTGAGGTTGTCACCAATTTCTCTACTAGACAGAGAAAAAGGATAAGGGTGGATGAAAAGAAGGTTCAAAAAAGGTGACTGTTTCATTTTTGAACGAGCTTGACACAAAAAAATAACTATGCTCAGGGCTTCGGGTTCAATCCCCAGATTTTTGTTTCATTTTTTAACGAGATTGATACGGAGAGGAAGACTATGCTCAAAGCTTTCGTTTCATTTTTAAATGAGCTTGCTATAGAGAAGAGAAACTATACTCGTGACCTCTGTTTCATTTTTTAACGATCTTGCTACAGAGAAGAGAAAACTATGCTCGTGGACTCTCCTTGATCATGGCTTCCAAGAGAATAACTCTCTGGAAGGACACCATATCAAGGGACAAAACTCGGTCATGGCTTCCAAGAGATATTCACTAGATGGAAGGAAATCACTTTGGAAGGAACACATGTCGAGGGCTGCGACAGGGGTAAGGAGATTAGGCTCTAATAGCCCTACCGAAGAGATCACCATGTCAACTACCAGATCCAAATCATCTGAAGTTGAAGGCATGGGAGATAATGCGACATAATTGACATGTGGAAGGGGTGATACTATCATCATATAAGAACCATTTAGGGAGGTAATCCAATCAGGACCAATGAATGAAAGTTGATGAATAGTCACCATTCTTCCATCGTGTGGGAAAGATATCACATGAAAAAGAGTGGACACAATAGCTTTCATGACATAGACATAATCCCGCCCAAGGAGTAAAGTGAAATCCAAGGGATCTTGGACTACCATGACATCAATAAAGACAATTTTCCCTCCCAAAGTTACGGGAAAATGAGGAAGGGTCCCTAAAGGTTGACTAGTTCTTCTGTTAAAAGATAACAGATTCTTTGTAACTGGCATAAGATGAGAACAACCCAAAGCATGCCAAGTAATATAGAAAAAAATACTAACATATGCACCTTCATCTATCAGCGTTTGAGGAACGTCTCGACCACAAACCTGTACTGTAATCTAGAAAGGAATGTGAGAGGGAAGATGAGGTCTAGTTAGCACACCCCAATCAAGAAGGATGGCCTCATTACTTGGAGGGGGTTTCGCGGGAGAAGGCGGAATGCCCCCCAACACGGTAGATCTTGTATCAATGAGAAAAACATGGCCAGTATCAGGTTTACTCTTTAGAGGGAGAGTAGGATCGACCGATGATGGGATCAGATCGACCACATTGGAACTCTTCAAATGAAGGGTGGGACTGACCGAGGAAGGGACTATATCAGTCACTTTGGCACTCTTTGGATGAGTGGGATCGATCGGTGGCAGAACCAGATTGACCACTTTGGCACTCCTCAAGAAAGGAGTGGGATCGACCAATGAAAGAACTAGATTGACCACTTTAACACTCTTCGGATGAAGGGTGGGACTGACCGAGGAAGAAACTGGATCAGTCACTTGGGTTTCACTTTCCAGATGAAAAGTGGGGCTGATCGATGAAGGAGCTGTATCAACTACTTTGGTGAGTGGTTCAATTGAGGATGAAACTAGATTGACCACCTGATCAACTAGATTGACCGGATATGGAGCCAGATTGACCATTCCATCAACTAATCATGGGTTGGGGGAAATCCTACGATAACCAGCTGAAAGTTGAAGCTTTTCTAAAAGAGAAGAAGCCTCGTCCATGCGAGGACAAAGGTGAGAATAATGATCACCTTTGCATAACATACAAGGGAATTTGACAGTTACCAACCTGAGCATCACTAGTTGACAGGGCATCACCAGCATGTCTAGCAGAGGCTGATGACGTGGAGGACCAAATTTCTAAGACCTTGGGAATACCAGTGCAATCCCTTAGAAAGTGGTCACCCTTACAAATACTGCAAGGGAATTTGGGTTTTAGATTCTTTAGTTTAATCTTGTTGACCTAATCAACACTCCCAGTACTATTAATAGTAGTTGGTTGCTTGGATCCGACATCTAATGTTGTTGGAGCCTTGGTCCTTTGCGGGTTCTTCTTCTTCTTCTCTTTCCATTTCTTCTTCTTCTGATCAACCTGGCTACTTGATTTAGAGCTTTCACTAGACGAAGAAGGAGAAAGGGAAGGAGACTTAATGGGTGAAGAAGACAAAAATTCGACATGAGGTTGATGTGTGGGTGGTGTACTGACATCTAAAGTATTAGGTGCATTTGAAGCACTGGGAAGATTTGAGATCACCAGAGTGGGAAACAACCAAACCAGTAATCCGATGGTGAGTCCTGGAAGACCAAGTGTGGCAATGTATGGAGGACCAAAGTTTCCAAAAGAAGGAAAGGTGTAAGGTTCCCCGGGATAAGGGGTTCCTCCATTGGTACTCTTAGGATTTGATTCCATTAACACTAACTCGACCTAAGGTCTACTAAGGAAAAAAAAACAACACACGCTATGAATCTAAGAAGAAAAAAATCAAACAAAACTTCCCACAATGAAACCACTAGTTGGTGATGAAATCCAACGTCGCGAGATCAAAATAGGAAGGGGTGGGGATAGAGCTGGTGGATCAATTACATTGGTGACCTGCTTAACAGACTTACACCTTGGTGCAAGATTCCACACAGTAATTGTGGATTTACCCTCCAAGGAGCACGAGTGAGTTTGACCAATGTCTGTTCCAGGTACAGTGAGACTTCCCTTCACCGTCACCTCATGTAAGACCCTAAATATTATGGCTACTAAGGTCACCAACTCACAGTTAGCCCCTGGGTGGGTACAGTCGATAGTCCACTCGGAACGTATGGGTAGGATATCAAGTTCAAAATCAACTCGAGAGGCTCCCACACATAATCGTGGGTATACCCTCAAGTGAACCCCAATATACGGTCTGACTACAACGAATAATCAAACCATGGAGGGATAATATCTGTATCTCTCCCGAACTCGACCTCATGTGTAACCCCTATGTGAGAGGGGGATCCCAGAAAGCCTATATGACAATTGGATTTTCTCTCCCTATCACAAGATGCTAAGTTTGTTTGATAGCTTTGTAAAGTTATCCTTTCAACCTATTCGAAATCCCTACACCTTAAACTAATGTAGGTTTGCTAACAAAGATGTAAAAAGTCTGATAAATTTTAGTTAAGCGTTGATTTTAGTGGTTTTTGTTTACTCAGAGGTGTATGAGAGTGAAAACTGATGATATTATGAATCAGTTCCCAAAACATGCATAAGAAATGATAAGAAGTCTTTTCTTTCAATGAATGTCTAGTTAAGGGAAGGAGAAGTATTTTCATTTCACTTTCAAACACTAAGATGCAATGACCTCATGCAATAGTCCTCAATAAGGAATCCAATACAATGCTAAAATGTTTATATGTGACTGATAACCAGTAGATGTAAATCTTCCTATGCTAATCGGACTTCAAGAGTTGTGAGATTTAAGAAATTTGGAAGAAAACTTCACATAAACAAAAAGACACCCTTGTTGTGATCAAACAAAAAACAGAAAACCAAAAACTTAAAAGGAAGGAAAAAGAGCTTGGAAAAGATGACTCAAAGATCAGAAAGAAAAGTACAAAAGACCTTTGAAACTCCTTACAAAGTTTTCACTCACTCAGATAAACGAGAAGAAATCGACAAATTGACTCCAAATCGTCAAGGACAAAGAGTTATTGCAAAGTAAAGACAAATGTCAAAAAATACAAACAAAAGAGGATGCACTGAGGCCAATGACAAAGATGCACTGAGGATGCAAGGAATCTTGAGTCAAATCCAAAATGAAGAAACAACTTCAGAAGATGAAAAATATGAAGAATTTCTCACAAAAAGGCGGTAGCACTTTGGTGTAAGGGGCACCAGAGCATTCCAGTGCTTTGTGTAAGCCTAATAGGGAGTGTTGGTGCTCTAACAACAAGAGAGGGGGAGCGCTCTGCTCTCAAAACCCAGAAAAATAATTAGAAAACCAAAAACTCAAGCAAACTCAGTCAATCAAATTGAAAATGATGAGATCAAGAGCCAATCAATCAGATCTAAGAATCAAAGAGACAGTATGGAGAAGGTCAAATCAGTGGGAAAAGTGATAAAACAAGATCTGGGAAAGGAAACAAAAATCAGAGCTCCTCCCCAGTGGAGTCAGAAATTTCTGTTATAGGTGAATCCTCCTGTGGACAAGTGGATTCCCTCTTGGTCTCTAGACTCCTAAGGCCAAGATAGAAAAGTTCTTAACATGGACACTGACATCCTTTTAGGTCTAATAAAGCTAATACATGAAGGAGAAGAAGAAATATATGTATCTGATTAATGACATTTGTCCTTGCAAAGTCCAGGCTGAGCTTCGATCCTGAGCTCCCTAATAGGTCCTGTAGAACAAACAAAGATACAATGGACTTCCTACTCTACTGAGATTAGCTCAAATATAGATCCATCTACTGTAGGAAAACTCATGTGGAGCAAGCATAAGTTTGAAAGAAACAGGCCAAGCATTGATTATTAATGAGAACAAGTAAAAGTACTTACAATCCTTTGATGAAGGTGCAACAACTTCTTCTAGTTCTCCTTGTCCAACCCCTTTGATCAAGTAATCTACACTGATTTCTTTGATGACATATCCTTTGTTAATACCACTTACATGATCATAAGTTTGGTATCAATCTCTATTCTCCATTGTTTGTATGTTTCCTATGAGATCATAGGTTTCATACCTCCAATCTTTTTCATGTACCTTTCACCATGAGAATGCCTCCTTATATAACCTTGGAGAGGCCCAACCACTTGAGATATCTTTGGGATAAGTTGAGGATTCCTCTCCTTCAGTTGAGGATCTTCCCTAAGATCATGCCTTGACCCAAGATTCGAACCCAACTACCTTTAGATATTGAGGGGATTGTCCCCTGATTTCCTCCAACAAACCAAAAATTCACTCAGAAAGGGTAGATCTCCCCCAAAAGGGTGCACAGGGTGCTCAAACACTCCCCCAGAGAGGCTCAGGGAGAACTATCAATCCCTGACAGTGGGTAGGGGAGCTCTCCTCTCCAAAATCCATTTTTGAATGGTTCTTTCAGTGGAAAAAGGTTTGTACTCCCTGTCAACTGATTTCTCTTCTTCAAAACTAGTCTTTGAGGTGTCATAAGTGTCTTTACAATGTCGTTAGAGGCATGACATAGGAAATATGCCAATATGATGTTCATGACACTTGTAACACTTGTATTCAAGATGCGACACTTGTATTCAAGATGAGACACTTGTGGACAAGATGTGACACTTACAACACTTGTAATGACGACACTTGCGACACTATCGAAGTGAGTAATTTTGAGGTGTAACACCAAGCAGTGCCAGAGTTCACAAATATCTTCCATACATTATGCACCAAGCTGGGTATCGAAGGTTCTGAGTGACATCTAGTGCTCAAGTATGGAAAGGGTTTGCATATATAGATCCAAACAAAAATGGAGTTTCTGGACATATTGTCTTTGGGCACGACCTATTGATATGCTGTCAAAATCAACAAAATCTTAAACAAAATACACGATAGTTTGGGTCTAGGAACCCATCATAGTAGAATCAGGGCAAGGGCAGCCCCAACCCATAGAACAAAGTGAATATAAAATATGGACAACCTCAGGACAACCGGTCTAAGCCGCAAACAAAGAAGGACAATGGAAAGATGAAGAAAGACACCGGGGAGTGGTGCGACTTCCATAAGAGTCCCTGGAATAACATTTCTTATTGTCAATCAAAGAAGTCATTGGTGGCTGAGGTGAAAGCCTCTGAATCATACGTGGGTTCCAAATTTGATTCAAAACCAGAAAAAGGGAGACGAATTATTGACGTGTAACCTAGTGGCACCGTTTCCACCACCAATATCCAACTCGGTGAACTTGATGAGCCAGAGGAAGGTGAGCACCTCTTTCATTCATAGATGTGGGTGAAAGGTACTCCAATTCACTTCATCGTTGATAGCGGTAGTCAAAAGAACCTCATCTTAGCAGAGGTCATCAAGTGACTGGCCCTACCGCCAATGCTGCATTCGCAACCATACATCGTCGGATGGCTCTGCCAAAGAAGCGATATTCGCGTTAGCCAAGAGTGTCTCCTGTCCTACAACATCAAGCCCTTCAAAGATGAGGTATTGTGTGATGTATCTCCTCTTGAAGTTTGTAATGTTCTTTTGGGCCAACCTTATTTATGGAAACACCATGATATAAATGAGTCTAGGCCTCATAGTGTTATTATTACTCTGGACATGAAATTGTACATGATACCCAAGGTAGTCCCACCTACTGCCATTTTCTTGATCTCTGCCAAGTAATGTAGGAAGGTCATCTCTTAGACCTGGAAATTTATATTTTTCATGATTCACTCTCAAAGTGAGAAGAAGGTTGCAACCTCATCCATGGCCTCCACGATCGATCTCTCCATGTAGCAGAAGCAAGTGGATAAGGTCATGGAAGAATACAAATACATTTTCTCCTCACCATTGGGTACCTCTACACTATCAGGTCAAGCATTCAATCAATCTAACCCCTGGGGCACCGCTACCCAATGGGATATTCTATTACCTCTCTCTATTAGAAAATGAGCAGATGAAGCATCAGATCCAAGGACTACTCCAAAAGGGGCACATACGACCCAACTCATCACTGTGTGGAAGCCCAATCATTCTTTTGCAGAAGAAATATGGGACCTGGTGACTATGCATCAATTATCGAGCCCTAAATAAAATCACAGTCGAGAACCAATACCTGATTCCTCAAATCAACGATCTCCTTGACCAGCTCAAGGGGGCCAAATAATTTAGTAAGATTGATTTGAATTATGGCTACCATCATGTAATAATAGAGCATACAAATGTATGGAAAAATTCCTTTTGGCACAGGGGCAGACCCAGGGTTCAATGCTACAACAACGCACCAACAAAACCCTAACTACCAGCCCTTTCGACAACACTTGTGAAGCAGATGAAGTCTCACCCAAGGTAGAGGCAAAGGTGGTTGCAAGACTCAGGTGTCTGCAACCTTAGCTGGGACACAGATCTGTGATTTTAATACTTAACAGAGCACTTAGCACCAACAATTCATCAATATTTAACCACTATTCTATTGCACAGATAAAACATAGCATCACATCATTCACTCAGATCTGATGTATCTAAGCACTTATCATAAAGAGGTAGATTAAATCTAGCAGATTCAAGCACTAAGAACATTCACATAGGTCATATCTACATCCATATACATCATTAACACAAAGCATATGAAGATCTATCTATCTATATCTAAGCACTTTAGCAAGTAAATACATAAACATATCAAGACATCGCACAAAGAAGGACAATACAACATTTACGTGGTTCACCCCCACCCTGGGGCTACGTCCACCAACTCTTCTTCTTTATTGTCTTCATTCAATCAGTTACATGCACAGAGCCACAAAATCCTACTCCGCATAGGACATGAGATCTGTGCGCACCTCGCCAGATCCGCCTTTGCCAAGATAGCTTATAGCACTAAACCTTCTATAGTCACTTGCACTCAACTCTGCAAGCTTCACACAATATGCACATAGCTCTTACAATCCTTCGATTACATATATCTAGTACTTAGCCATTTGTCTAACATCACATAGATGTATTCTCTATATCTATCCTTACATTTCCTAGACATCTATATGTACATTACAAAATAGGCCTAAACATGGGTAAACCCATGGGCCTACATCCCATACTCGTTACATAATCCCAAATCCAAAAAGGAAACCAAAAAGGGGCTGAGATCCCGCGATGTCTGCTTCGTCTTGTGCTCCTCCTTTGACAGGTTGTCGAAGTCCCAAAATAGGTCAAACTTGACCAAAGATCTCTCAAAACTTGGTCAAGGGCCAACATGCCCCCAACACTCACCTGTGATGCATCTCGAGTCACTCTGATCTGGGTAGTTCTGCTTCAAAAGCCTTGAGTTTGGCTCGAGCTGCTTTGACTTGTTGCTATGCCATGGCCTCTTGTGCAGTGAACTCTTGGATGACTACCTCATTCACAGGCCCCTCTAGGCACTGTTCAACTGCAATAACAACCTGCTCCAGTTATGCTCCTTGGCCTTCTACCTCTATGAAAAATTGGTAGGCCTTATCTTGTACAGGTTGGAGTCTCTGAGTTACTTCCATAACTTTTCTCTGGATAGTGTGGATCTGCTGTTGTGCAGTGCATTGCTCTTGGGAGCACTTCATTCTTCCCACAACTGACAGAGGCTTCAGCTGTGCCTATATTATTTCGGCTTGATACTTCACCTCTTGGAGCTGCGACTCTAGTGCCTTTAGTTCTGGATTCTCTGTGATTTTCTCATAGGTCTGAGCACTGCGATCAGTAAGTTGCTTACATTCCATAGTAAGGGATTTTATTCTCTAAACTGTGCTTTGAGCAGTTGCTGCTCTTTGGTCCCTTACATCTCGTGGGGTCTCGGGCACTGTGCGAAGCTTTAAGTCTGCTATGCGTTGCTGTAACTGCTAGATAGCTTCTGCGAGATGTTCCACTTGTTGCGTGACTCGATCCTCTACCCTTATTTCGAAAACTGTCACAGAGCGAAGTGCTTTGCTGACTGCTTCTTTTACATCAAGTTGCTCTGTGAGCAACTGTTCTTTTCCTTGTTGTATCTATGCTTTTTATTCATCGAACTTCGCTTGGAGATCAATATTTTTATGTTCTGTAGCTCGACACTGTTTGAAAAGTACTCCTTGTACATGCATCAAAGCCTAGGTGGCTTGGTCGATTGCTTCCTGTGCTCATTGGAGGCGAGCTTCGACTATATCAGCTAGTTGGTGGAGTTGGGCTGGTGCATCTCCCAACTTTGGTTCTCCCGGTGCAGTGGAGACTGCGTGACTGGACTGAAGGGCCTACTATACCCCTTAGAGTTTGACTTCGATCCTATCATACATTTCTTTCTACTTGGCCATTTTTTTCTCTGCTATTTCTAGCAAGGCGTCGTTCAAGGCTGCAATGATGAAATCAAAATCATCGGAGGTGAGGACGGTCTGCATCTTGGTCATGGTGGCTTTTGACTTCTTCCGGGGGGGAAACCTTTCTCTTCTTTGAGGGGTCCTCCTCATCTCTAGGCAGTGTTACTTCGCTGGGCCTCTGTTCAGCTTCAACTTCATCACCACCCCGTCGGTTAGGTGACATGGAAGCAATCTTCACTAAGGTGCTACTTAAGTTTTGGACCTCCTCAGTCTTCTTCTATCTGCTAGTTTTGGGTGTATTCTGTTCTTTATGGGTGTCCTCCGGGCTATCATTATCGAATATATCTGTGGTTTTGGTGGGGATAAGGAGGTCAACAGATGATTCCTCAGTGATTTCCTCTAGGTCTTCTTCTATAAGCTTATAATATGTCTAGAGATGCTCTTTATGTTAATTTTCTCACGCTGTAATGTAAGTGAAGTGCTGATTTGCGATGAACTTCATTAGTGGTCTGAACCTTTGTAATGTATTTGGAGTCATGCGAAGATCAAATTCGATTGCTTGATTAAGCTAAAGGTAGTATGTATGAAACACAACATTCGACTGCCACTGTTTGTTCATATCTGTTGAATACCATAGGGTAGCGAACTTCGTGGCAAGCGGTTCAAACGACTCTATGTTTGGGAAGGTTTCTCTTTCCAAAATCTCCCAGGAAACAAATGCAATGAGGACCAGGAGCTAGCTGAAATGGAATTCGTAACCTTGGTCCTAGGATTCTCAACAATCAAGTTCCAACTGGTTAACTAGGTACTTCACCCAATTCATCTGTAGGCCTTCCGCGCACTTCCCTGTGAGGTCAACAAAAAAGCTGGTGACCTGCATAGGTCGGTTCTTTCTTACTAACTTCCCATCTATCAGTTGACATGTGAGGCACACTGTGCCACTCTGAATGAAAGCTACCTTATAGCCTCTTGTTTCCTTCTCAACATCACCATAGGTGTTCTTTATCTTCTGTGCAAGTGCGTGATCTGTGGCTTTTCCTGGATAAAAGTCCTGCAGGTCAAGTCCTTGCATACTCAGGCCTATGATCCTATGGATCAATGTCGCATCAACTGTAATGCGACAATTGAGCCATAAGTAGCCGCCATGGTAACACGACAGTAGCAGCTTGACATAGGCATTGAATTCCTGGTGTCTTTTGAAGTGTGGGATTTTCATGACATTCAATAGGGTGGACTGTGCGAGGTTCATTGTCCACGACTAGGGGATGATATTTGAATTCTTTCCTTTAGTTTTGGTTAGGTACTTGTATGGGCCGAGAATTCCATAGATCTTGCGATCTCTGAGGTTGAAGTCGCTAAAATTTAGTGATGTGATCTTGTCCTAGTCTGTTCGAACTGCGCATATCCCCTACAAGAGGTACACAGTAATTATGGTGTACTTGAAATCCTATGGTACACTATCGCGGTTCACCATGCCAACCAGAGGTGGGATGTAATTGGGTAGTATTGTTGGAATCAATTTCACATTCGCAAGGTCGTCTTTATGCTTGGTTCTCTTTTCTACTGATGGCCGGGATGGTCCTGCTCCACGAGCAGTCGACAGAGAAGCTTGCACCGTTCTCGCCGATGAATCTTGTACACCTACATACAATGACATGAATCTTTCAGTCATGAGGTCCATCAAAACTTCTTCAACAAGTTTCTTTGTAGCACTGAACTCGACCGACATACGTGCTTGAGATTAAAAATCTCGGTTTCGAGGAGTAACTTAGACACGACAATACGATAGAGGGCAATAGTGCAATGAGCACTGTGTAAAATCAGCTAGTCTGCGGGCTCAGATTCATGGTTAACAAAAGTGTTCTCGGGGCATGGCGTGATGGGATAAATAGATAACTTGGCAATGGATCTTTTGCAATGGGCGACAATGAGAAAGAAGCCTTCATTAACTCTGTTTTGTCTGTTACGACGTGGTCCAATGGTCTGGTGGAAAACCATAAATGCCATTTGACCCATTCAGAGAGTTAGCCAAATGGTTATATTAGTCCCAATGACTATATTGCTTCGTCATGGCGAAGTGCCATGTGACGCTGTTCTGTTATCCCGACGAAGTTCCAATTTTGCAAATTTTCCATCTGCGAGGTTCCTTTTGGAACCTTCTGTAACTTGTCGATCTTAGATCTCTTCTTACTTATCTTTCTAGCCTTCTTTCTAGTGAGCTTCTGTTGTAGGTGAATCCCCCTGCGGACAAGTGGATTCCCTCTTGGTCTCTAGACTCCTAAGGCCAAGACATAAAAGTGATTAACATGGACACTGACTTCCTTTTAGATCTAATCAAACTAATCAATGAAAGGGAAGGAGAAATATATGTACCTTATTAGCGACGTTTGTCCTTGTAAATTCCAGGCTGAGCTTTGATCCTGAGCTCCTTGATAGGTCCTGTAAAACAAGCAAAGGTACAAAAGACTTCCTACTCTACTGAGATTAACTCAAACATAGATCCATCTACTGTAGACAAACTCATGTGGAATAAGAATAAGTTTGAAAGAAACAGGCCAAGCATCGATTATTAATGAGAACAAGTAAAAGTACTTACAATCCTTTGAATGAAGGTGCGGTAGCTTCTTCCATTTCTCCTTGTCCAACCCCTTTGCTCAAGTAATCTCCACTGATTGCTTTTATGATATCTCACTCATGAGATCATAAGTTTCACATTTCCAATCTTTTCCATGTACCTTTCACCATGAGAAGGCCTCCTTATATAACCTTGGAGAGGTCCAACCACTTGAGAGATCTTTGGGATAAGTTGAGGATTCCTCTCCTTTAGTTGAGGATCTTCCCTAAGATCATGCCTTGACCATCTATTTGAATCCAACCACCTTCAGGAATTGAGGGATTCTTCCTTGATTTGCCTCAACAAACCCAAAATTTTCTCAAAAAAGGGGTAGCACTCCCCCAAAAGGGTGCACAGGGCACTCAAACACTCCCCCAAAGAGGCTTAGGGAGCGCTAGCATCCCTGATAGTGGGTAGGGGAGCGCTCCTCTCCAAAATTCATTTTTTGAGTGGTTTTTCCAATGGCAAAAGGCTTGTACTTTTTGTCAAGTGATTTCTCTTCTTCCAAACTAGCCTTTGAGGTGTCTTAACTATCTTTGTGATGTCATTAGAGGCATGACATAGGTAATATGGTAGTATGATGTTTGTGACACTTGAAACACTTATAGTCAATATGTGACATTTGCAGACAAGATGCGACACTTACAACACTCATAATGACGACACTTGTGACACTATTGAAGTGAGTAATTTTGAAGTGTAACAGATTGCCCCCCAAAGTATGAAGTTACAAGACAATGATGACTGAAGTACTTTGTAGAATTTTTCAAGAAAGGGTATGGACACAGAGAAACTGGAAAAAGCTGCACACAACCATCAAACAAATATTATGACATGTTTCAAACCCAAGGCAGGCATACCTATGATTGAGTGATAAAGAATTTTTAGGTATGGCTTCCATAAAATACACCGCGGATCCATAATTATATTGACAAAAGGTATAGCCACTGAAGATACAATGTGCATATATACTCCTATGACCTGAACTGATCATAGCCATGAAGAATACACAGTGGATCTATGAGATGACAAGACATAGCCACGACCAATACAAAGTGGATCTATGTAACAATATGTGTCATAGTTCAAAAGAACTCCTTCACAACCTAGGAAAAGTATACATAAGAGTGAAAAATCAACCCAGGGTCTTCTTACCAATCCCGATGTAGTACTAATCTAAACATGTGAATAGATGTTCTGATGTCGAACATGGAAAAAACCACTTGATTACCGGTCAACGATGTAAACCGTTAACAAGCGCGGGGGAGATCACCATTAATTCCAATGATTCCCAAGGTACTCTAGTACATTCCAATGAATGCGAATGAATGAGATAAAGTCGAACATCCATGGAATCATCCAATTAGGGGTCAATGATTTAAACTCATTGTCAGACATGAGGAGGCCTACCATTGAGGCATGCAGGTCCCAAGGTACTAGCTGGTTTCTAAGTCTAGTTCTTGGATAACATGTTGAATTCAACAGGAATAGACTCGTCGAAGGAGGGCCTTGATGTATCCCCCATCAACGATACGAAAATGACACAGAGATGTAATTGGTAGATCAAATGAACATGGACTGACACGGGTATTGAAATAGGATATTTGTGATGGCTGACTCTCGAGGTAGATACTTCCCTTGAACACCGAGGCACATCAACATAAACGTGACATGGACCAAAAATTGATAATGCAGTGGATGATGTGACTTTCGTCAGGTGACCCAAAGGATTAAAAGAAACTCAGAGGATTGGCTCAGTGTAGAGGTTCAATAGATTAAAATGCGTGCAAAGACAAAGTGCCGTGTTCAAGGGCGACCGTAAGAGTTACTGGTAGATTTCTCAAAAACTACTTGGCTTGCTTCTTTCAATTTCCCCCCCCCCATCCAGATAGACGAGTACCTCTTTTTAATTTAATGAGCTCAAGGAGGGTAACACATGCTCGATATGACTCACCTTTGGTAAGTCCCTCTTCCTTTGTTTAATGAACTGGAAGAAATAAGGGTTCGGTCCCATATGGGCCCTTCAATGTATGATTGTTTAATGAGTCTAGAGAAGGTAAAATTGATGGTTTTTCATATTTAGAGAGTCTGAAAACAACTTAAAGACGACTCCAATGTTGTCCATTTTCGTAATGTTAGTCTCGCAAGGCCGAAAAAGAGATACATTATCACTCGAAAGACACCCTTTCAAACCTTTTAACGAGTGGGAAAGGAAGAAATGTCACTCAACAATCTTTTCATGTTTAGAGAGTCTGAAAAGAGCTCAATGAAGACTCTAGGGGGTTCCTTTTTCGTATATCCATGTAGGTCCGAAAAAGAGATAAAAGTTTATCTGGATGCATTCTCATGTATTTACAAGCACGAGAAAGATCAAAGACCAAGCTCAGTATGCCCCCATCTTGAAAGCTAGTGGCTTAACTCCAAAATGATCATCAAAGGATGGAGACATGCCCTCCAAGGTTCAATTCATTCACCGACTTTGAGGTTGTCATCAATTTCTCTACTAGATGGAGAAAAAAGATAAGGGTGGATGAAATGAAGGTTCAAGAGAGGAGACTGTTTCATTTTTAACGAGCTTGACACAGGAAAAAGAACTATGCTCAGGGCTCTGGGTTCAATCCCCAGATTGTTGTTTCATTTTTTTAATGAGCTTGCTATAGAGAGGAAAACTATGCTCAAAGCTTTTATTTCATTTTTTAATGAGCCTTTTACAAAGAAGGGAAACTATGCTTGTGACCTCTGTTTCATTTTTTAACGAGCTTGCCACAGAGAGAAAAACTACGCTCATGACCTTTGTTTCATTTTTTAACGAGATTGCCATAGAGAAGAGAAACTGTGCTCATGGACTCTCCTTGATCATGGCTTCCAAGAAAATAACGCTCTAGAAGGACACCATGTCAAGGGACAAAAATCGGTCATGGCTTCCAAGAGATCTTCACTAGATGGAAGAAAATCACTCTGGAAGGAACACATGTTGAGGGCCTCATCAGGGGTAAGGAGATCAGGCTCCAATAACCCTACCAAATATATCACAATGTCAACTACCGGATCCAAATTATCAGAAGTCAAAGGCATGGGAGACGATGGAAAATCGACATCAGGAGGGGAGATAGACTGTATATCTGCCCGAATTTCTTCATGAGGGGGAAGAAAAGAGGATCGACGATGGTTATCATCCCAAGGTATCTCGTCAATGTTCAACATTTCCATAATAGATTCATCAGAGGGAGAAATTGGGGAAATGTAATTGATCGCAGACGACAAGGAACTTAACTGTGATGGCATCGAATAACTGTCAGGTACCAATAGATGTTGGTCTTCTGAAGAGAGAGAAGCATATTGGATAGAAACGTATGATGTTTTGGCTGGACTAAGTGGCATAGTGTCACCTAGTGCATCTCATTCCATCGGACTAGGTACAATCCAAGGGTCAGATGATTCCAAAGATTGATAAGCCGCGGTCGAAATCATATCGACGGTGGCGATATGATGTGTAGTCGGTGGAAGTGGTGTAGGGAAGGTACCCATAAGGATAGAGTCTTTCAACAAGCCAACACCAATGATTTCATACGTGATCTTATGGTCTCCTAAGAAAGGAATGTTGTTGGTAGTGGGAGCGTGAGCATCGGTTGTGTAGAAATCTAACTGATCAACAGTGACAATTTTTCCCTGATGAGGAAATTGTACACATCGAAAGACTGATGAGGAAACTACAGTCATAGCATAAAACCAACTTCTTCCAAGTAACAAGTTGTAATCGAGGGGAGCATCGACCACCTCGACATCAACAATGACATTTTTGCCACCCAATTGGATGGGCAGGGACTGTAAAAGCCCATGGGGATGGAAACCTTGCCCATCAAAGGTGCGTAACATCATTGGGGATTTGTTAAGTGTGGGTGATTTTAAACCTTTCCAACACGCTAAAGACATGACACAAGTTGAGGCTCCCTCATCTAGAATAGTTTGGTGGATTTGTTGATTGTGAACAACAATATCAACTTGGAAAGAAAGTTGGTGGGAGAGTCGAGACGCATAATTGTCCAGGTTAAACATGATATGGTTGGACGAATCATAATCAACAACACCAATAGCAGCCAAGAGTGTTCTACGTTGACTGGGGCAGTGCTGTAGAACTTCTAATGTAGACATAGCACATGGTGCTTGAGCCAAATCTTCAACAATGTTGTAGTTTTGGATGACACATGAACTAGGATTAAAGGTAGCTTTGCGGATAGTGCTCTTAGGAGGGCCTAATATAGATTCGAATGTAGGTTTCTCAATCTGAAGTGGTCCAGACAATGAATTAACCGATGGAGGACTAACGTAGGATGGCGATGGATCCTATAAAGTATTGGTGCCGTTAGTGACTTTTCCTTTGTCAGGGTTACCTGGTGTGTTGTATGTCTTAGAGTGAGTGTTCAAATTAATCCCATGAAACATATAAATATGTGCACTTGTTGAGGCCTCATCATGAGGATGGCTAGAACTGCCCCCAGGAGAGGGGGTTTGAGCAACCATGGATTGCTGCTATGGAAAAGGATGAGCAAGCACAGCGGGTTGTGAATTTCCCTGGAAAAGTTTGGCCACTTCATTGCAATGTGGACAGTCTCGAGTGTAGTGATCATCACCACCAATGATACATGGGAATTTTAGTTTCCATTATGGTTTCTTTTCAGTAGAAGGTGTTTGAGCTTCATTTTTTGGTTGTTCATTGTTATTATTATTTTTTGATTTATTTTTTGTCTTCTTCTTACCTCTAGATTGTTGTGAAGGGGCAGATTGAACTGCATTCACCTCAAAGATCTGAGTTTGGGGGGAGGTAGAGGAGAGTGTGGTCAATTGAGAAGTAGATTGAGTTTTGACAGAACCGATAACACCATCTGCAGGAGATGAGGATGACGGCTTGGATGGATCGATATTAGATCGAGCAACATTTGGAAGAAAATCATACAGAGTACCAGATTGTGAATAAACCAAATCTAAGTACTAAGCCCGAGCAATGGTTTCTTCCTCAGTGACCGCACCACTCATAGCGACATTGCGAGCGATCGGGGGTAAAAGTGATTTAGTAAACCATTCCGCCAATAATATGTCAGGAATGTTTACCTTGATCATCCTTCGCCATCGTCTCCACTCGTGAATATGGTCAGAGATATGCACGGAGTCAGTTTGACAAAGGGAGGTCAAGAATTCAATACTCGTCTCATAGTGAATAGGTAGTTGAAAGTGCGTGAGGAAAGACATGGCAAGGGAGTTGAAATCATGAAAAGAAGCACGTGGTAGTTTGATATACCACTTTGCTGCAGAGCCAATAAGTGTTCGCTGGAAAAGATGCAAATGTATAGAATCATCCATGAGGGAGTTTGATGAACACCACAAATGGAAATTCATCACATGGTTATTTGGATCTTCTGCAGATTTTCCGTCAAATTTTGGAATATCAGAAGGAAGTTTAGCTGGAATAACTGGCCAAACCGGTGAATGAAAAATAGGATCATTAGTTAACCAATACAAGTTTGGGAGATCTATAGTTGCAAGGAAAGGTAGTTGTCGGTTAATTTGCGGATGATACTGGTGTGGCATATGAACACTAGTAGGACCATAAACTGGGTTAGGTGGATAGTTGTAACCAGTAGGTCCTCCTACATATGGTTGTTGTTGACCAGGATAAACAGGATTTGATGATGGCTGAGAAACATTTGCATAACCCGGTGGGTTCTGAGCATTATAAGCCTGGTGATTTGCTTGCCCAGAAAGAGGATGAACATTGTGCCCTTGAGGAGGGTAAGGAGTAGATCCAGGGGACAGATACACATTAGACCCATGGGGAGGATAAGGTTGCTGTCCTTGAGGACTCCAGGTGGTGTTTGGGATGCCGCCCAGATAAGGTTGCCCATAAGACGGTCTGGAAGGAACAAGATTTGATACTCCTCCTTGTGGGTTATGATATGAGTACCCCCCAACATGGGGTTGGGTAAATGTGCCTCTGAAAGATACTCCCCAAGATTTTGAAGGGTTTTCAGTAGATGAAGGTTCCCCCCCTACCAGCGGTGGATTAACAACCGGGGTATGACTAGTAAAGGGAGGTTGCCCTCCGGGAAGAAAATGAAAAGGGGGTTGTCCCCTGGGAAGGGTAGGCCCACCATAGGATGGTGATCTTCTAGGAGGGACAGGTCCGCTAGATGGTGGTTTCCCTCCAGTTGGTTGTATTTGGTTGGCAAGGATTTGCATTCTCGGATGAAAAGATGTCCCAGTAGGATCGTGCAGAACATGTGGAGCTATAGAGTGAAAGTTCGTAAAAGCGGGGGTAGGGATCGAAGTGCCTTGGGAATGAGTAGAGGTGATGAGTCTAGCATTAGGATAGACTTGTGCTGACCCAACAGTAGGGTTAATGAACTACACGATGGGGTGATTCATCATTTGACCAGATGGCCCACTTTCAATAGGAGGGTCATGAGGATTAAAGGGTTGTCGAAAGGATTCAAAATGCTCATAGAGATTGCGTCTTGATGAAGTCCTCCATACAGAATGAGCATGTGTGGGATTTGTATCTACTGCAATGGTAGGACGAACATGAGTCCTATAATCATCACCAAAGGTAGGTGTTGTGGATCCCATATATGTTTCGGTAAAAGATCTCTCAGGTAACCGTGGGACCTCTTCATCTATGACGTTCCCAAGGGAGTCTAAACGAAGAAAAAGTGGTTTGAGAGGGGTTACTGACATAGATGTAGTGCGAGGAGTGGGATTCTCAACCATAACCAAAGCGCCTTATGAATTATCTAATGGAGGAGCAACAACACTCCCAACGTCAGATTGATTTTCTACCTCTCCACGGTAGTTGTCTTCTAGAGGGTTAGGAGGTAAGGGTTGGTAGACTTCCGGAGGCATCCCTTGCATCCTACGTGATCGATGAAGACCTTTATTGTCTATAGGCTCAATTTTGGAGAATAACAATACACGCTAAAAATCTAAGGCCAACTAACAAAAAGAAACAACATACACTAATAAAATCTAGGAATCAAAACCAAGCAAACAAAACTTCTCTCGATGATCGTACTAGTTGGTGATGAAATCCAATGTTGTGTGATCAAGTCGAGAAGGGGATAGGATATGGTGGAACAATTACAATGGTGACTTGCTTAATGAACTTTCACCTTGGTGCAAGCTTCCACACAGTGACTGTGGATTTACCCTCCAAGGAGTCCGAGTGAGTTTGACCAATGTTTGTCCGAGGTACAGTGAGACTTCATTTCACTGTCACCTTGTGTAAGTACCTAAGGATTCTGGCAACTACGGACACCAACTCGCAGTCAGCGCCTGGGTGTGTATAGTCGACAGTCCAATCCGAACATATGGGCAGGATAACAAGTCCGAAATCAACTCGAGAGGCTCCCACACATAATCATGGGTATACCTTCAAGTGACCCCCAATATATGATCCAACCACTACAAACAATTGAACCACGGAGGGATAATCTCTGTAAATCACCCGAATGTGACCTCGTGTGTAACCCCTGTGTGAGAGGGGGATCCCATAAAGCCTATACGAAAATTGGATTTAACTCTCCCTATCTCAGGATGCTAATGTTCATTTTAAAAACTTTGGAGAGTTGTACTCACAGCCTAATCCTAGTCTAATGTTGGTGGAAGATCCTAAAAACAAAAATGTTCTAGATAATTTTTAATTAGAGTTGATTTTATGGTTGTTCTTTACTCAAAGGGTGTATGACAATGAAACTGATGGTATGATGACTCAATTCCCAAAAATGCACAAGAAGATGATAAGAAGTTGTTTCTTTCGATGAATGGCTATTTAAGGAAAGGAAAAAAGTTGTTTTCACTATCAAACACTAATATGCAATGTCCTCAAACAATTTGTTTCTCACTCAAATCCAATGTAATGTTAAAATTTTCAGAAATTCCTTCTAATATCCAAACCAATCACTAAAATATGTCCTTTTGTTTATATGTGAATGATAATCAGATGCAAGACTTCTAAATGTCAATCAAACTTCAAGATTAAACAATCAGAAGCAAACCTCACAAAAAACAAAAAATACACTCTCGTCGTGAAATAGACAAGAAGGGCAAAGATAACCAAATTGCAAACAAGAACCAAAAAATCCTCAAACAAAAGAGAAATGATGGAAATTTGACCTCAAATATCAAATGAAAAGGTTCACAGACCTTTTGATTTCCTCACAAAAGATTTCACTCAGTCAGATAAAGGAGAAGAAAACAACAAGTTAACTCTAGGTCAGCAAAGACAAAGAGTGGCTTCAAGGCAAGGAAAGAAGATGTCAAAATCCCAAACAAAAAAGGATGAATTCTCAGAAATAAGGGTGCTTGAAAGCCAATATCAAGATGGACTGAGAGTATGGTACCCTGAGCAAAATCCAAAACCAAGAAACAACTTCAAAAGATGAAAATTCTGGAGAATTTCTCACAAAAATGGGGTAGCGCTCTGGTGTAAGGGGCACCAGAGTGTTCCAACGCTCTATGTAAGACTAAAGGGGAGTAATAGCGCTATGAAAACAACAAGGGGTGAGCGCTCTACTCCAAAAACTCAGAAAAAATCCCAGAAACTCAAAAAATTGAGGAAATTCAGTCAATCAGGGTGATCATGATGACATAAAGAGGCAATCAAACAAATCTAAGAATCAACATGACAATATGGAGAAGATCAAATCAGTGAGAAAAGGGCCAAAACAATATCTAGGAATGGAAACAAAAATCAGAGCTCCTCCCCAGTGGAGTAACCAATTTCTGTTGTAGGTGAATCCCCCTGTGGACAAGTGGATTCCCTCTTGGTCTCTAGACTCCTAAGGCCAATACAGAAAAGTGCTTAACATGGACACTGACTTCCTTTTAGATCTAATAAAACTAATTAATGAAAGAGAAGGAGAAATATATGTACCTTATTAGCGATGTTTGTCCTTGTAAAGTCTAGGATGAGCTTCGATCCTGAGCTCCTTGATAGGTCCTGTAAAAAAAACAAAGGTACAAAAGACTTCCTACTCTACCAAGATTAGCTCAAACATAGATCCATCTATTGCAGACAAACTCATGTGGAATAAGCATAAGTTTGGAAGAAACAGGCCAAGCATCGATTATTAATGAGAACAAGTAAAAGTACTTACAATTCTTTGAATGAAGGTGCAACAGCTTCTTCCAATTCTCCTTGTCCAACCCCTTTGCTCAGGTAATCTCCACTGATTGCTTTTATGATATCTCACTCATGAGATCATAAGTTTGACATCCCTAATCTTTTCCATGTACCTTTCACCATGAGAAGGCCTCCTTATATAACCTTGGAGAGGTTCAACCACTTGAGAGATCTTTGGGATAAGTTGAGGATTCCTCTCCTTCGGTTGAGGATCTTCCCTAAGATCATGGCTTGACCATATATTCGAATCTAACCACATTTAGGAATTGAGGGATTCTTCCTTGATTTGCCTCAACAAACCCATAATTTTCTCAAAAAAGGGGTAGCACTCCCCCAAAAGGGTGCACAGGGTGCTCAAACACTCCCCCAAAAAGGCCTAGGGAGTGCCAACACTCCCTGACAGTGGGTAGGGGAGCACTCCTCTCCAAAATTCATTTTTTGAGTGGTTTTTCCAATGGAAAAAGGCTTGTACTTCCTGTCAATTGATTTCTCTTCTTCCAAACTAGCCTTTGAGGTGTCTTAAGTGTCTTTGTGATGTCGTTAGAGGCACGACATAGGAAAGATGGAAGTATGATGTTTGTGACACTTGCAACAATTATAGTCAAGATGCGATGCATACAAGATGCGACACTTACAACACTCGGAATGACGACACTTGCGACACTATTGAAGTGAGTAATTTTGAGGTGTAACAACTTTGTCTTGGTATGCCTTTTTCCATTATGATTCTTATCTTCTTGTGGCATAGTTACTTCGCGCTATTGAGATTCTTTCCTAAGATTTGAGGGTGATGCTTCTTCTTTATCTGGAATAGGTACTTCAATCTTCTGTGGGTGTTCTAGTGTTCTTGCAACTTCGACATCTGAGTCTCTGGTGTTAAATAGTTTCGATCTGTTCTTTTGTTCTTCAATCAAGTGTGCGATCCTTCTAGTCATAAAATCTTTTAATTCTTGCTTCTTCTGCTCTAAAACTTCTTCTTCCTCTTTCCTTCTGGCTTGATCTTTTTCAACACAAGATTTTCCTAGTAACATGGTAAATGGGACACTATTCTCAGTAAATTTAATAATCTCAAAATCTTCCTCTGTCAAAGTTCCATTGGCATGCATAGAAATCCTGGTGATATTTCCACACAGGTTTATCAATTTTCCTCTAAATAGCCCTATTCCTACCAATGAAGGAGTCATAGCAGGCTTCCCTAAAAGTTCCCAAGTTCTTTATGTCATGATATTCATCCATGTTTCCTCATCTAAAACACAGTGAATGTCGAAGTCTCCTATTCTTGCTTCAAGGCATTCTTTTTCTTTGAAGATATCTGATAAGCTGGCATGTCAGTGGTCATTTATGGTTCCTCTTATCTGCAACAATGCTTTCTCTGATTCTTTCTGGGGTTCTGTCGTTTCTGGATCTACCTTAGGGTTTTCTTGTCCCATGTTCATTCCTTCAAGCTTAGCAATCATTCTAGGGAAATCCAATACTTCGTGGTCCATAGCTTTGCAACAGAGACAACTAGGTCTTCTCCCAGGGCATTCCTTAGCAAGATGTCCTAGTTTTCTGCAACTGTAATAGAGGGTTAATCCTCTCTTTCTTTTAAATGATCCCCAACTCTTTCTATACTGTGCGCTAGGATCATAGTATCTAACCTAAAAACAGTTCCTTATAGGATCCTGCATCCACTTGTTAGTCCACACATTCTTTCTATGCATAGGTATAACATATCTTTCACTATTCTTATCAGATCTATGCATATCAAACCTTATTTGATCTATTAGGGCCCTAGTTTTCAAGCTAGGACAAAATCTATCAACCCTACCTAGATCCATACTTTTGAAACAAAAAATTCCACTTATCTTACTTCTACAAAGCACAAAGCCTTCAGATCTAGAACTTTTCACTATTCTTACCTTTATCAGAGCATAGATCTTGCAGATCTTATCTTTTTAAGAAATAGTTCTTACTTTTACCTTTCTCGAAGCACAAAGCATTCAAATCTTACCTCTTTTCTTTAGATTTGACCTCTTTTCTTCATATCTAACCTCTTTTCTTCAGATCTGACCTCTTTTCTTCAAATCCAACCTCTTTTCTTTAGCACATAGCTTTATAAATCAAGTAGAATATTGCACACTAGAGCGACAAATCTATGCACAGAGCTTCCACAGTTTTAGGTTGGATCTTTGTACACGGCTTCTTCTTTCTTAGTTCCCAACAATCATAGTTTTAGGTCCCAACAACAGAACCATTTGTTGGCACAGAGGTAGACCCAAGGTTCAATTCTACAACAATGCACCAACAAAACCCTAACTACTGTCCCTTTCGGAAACACATACGAAGCAGATGAAGTCTCACCTGAGGTAGAGGCAGGGGTGGTTGCAAGACTTAGGTGTCTGCAACTGTAGCTGGGACACAGATCTATGATTGTAATACTTAACAGAGAATTTAGCACTGAAAGTTCATCAATATTTAATCACTATTCTACTGCGCAGATAAAACATAACATCGCATCATTCACTCAGATTTGATGTATCTAAGAACTTATCATAAAGAGGTAGATTAAATCTAGCAGATTCAAGCACTAAGCACATTCACATAGGTCATATCTACATCCATATACATCATTAGCACAAAGCATAAGCAGATCTATCTATCTATATCAAATCACTTTAGCAAGTAAAGACATAAACATATCAAGACATTGCACAAAGTAGGACAATACAACATTTACGTGGTTCACCCCTGCCCTGGGGCTACGTCCACCAACTCTTCTTCTTTATTGTCTTCAGTCAATCAGTTACATGCACATAGCCACAAAATCCTACTCCGCATAGGACAGGAGATCTGCGTGCACCTCGCCAGATTCGCCTTCCCCCTGCTAGGTTACAACACTAAGCCTTCTACAGTCACTTGCACTCAGCTCTACAAGCTTCACACAGTATGCACAGAGCTCTT
>ML794220.1:21034-38518 GCA_009831015.1 Picea engelmannii | reverse complement strand
ATCTCTTCTCAGAGATAAGCTACCAGCGCCCTAGCTAGTTTATTTCCATTTTGTCTGTAAGCATATTTCAGTCATTTGTGATTAATGAAATAAAGTCTTATTTCCGCAGCATCTCTGCGTTTATGTGTATTTCTGTATTTCTATATTTCATTGTGTTCCTACATAAATCCGGATCATAACTAAGAGAAAGTTTAGGAACACATTGGGAAATGTGAGGAAGGTGGATTTAAAAATAAAATAAAATAAAAGAGAAATTGCTTGTGCAACCTTCAGGAGAATGTGACACCTGTAGTGGATGAATAATCCTCAAACTGAATTTCTAAAAATTAACAAATTATGCACGAGGGACATATGTCCGTGATGGAGAATGCTATAAAGAAATGGACGTAGAAGGGAAGGGTATCAGACCCTGGGAAGGCACTATTATGCTGCCAAATTTTTTATTGACTATGTTTTTACTTGTTATCTGTTTATGCTTGTGCTTTTTGATTCCACTGTCTGAACTCCCAATTTTCCAAAAATCATGAACGCTATGCATATGATATTTAATATTCGTTGGTTGTTGAAAAAACTGTGGGTCAATTATCATGTGAGGCCTTAAGTGGCCACCCTTGTTATTGGATAAATTCGTAAGTGCAGACACAAACCGATCTCCCTAGATCCACCTGGATTTAGAACAAAGCAAGACAGAATAATACTCTTTCCCTAGATTCTAACCATTGAATGAACTAAGAGGCAAGAACAAGTTGCATACCTTATAATCGCTTCTGTTGGTCTTTGTTTCTCCCGCTTCACTCCAATGCTCTCATACAGTCAAGACCAAAACGATACAAACCAAGTGGAGTGAAGAAAGCACAATATATTCAATAGTGAATCTATGTATATGATCAAGGAGTTATACAATAAAGTAGAATTATCTTTATGGGAAAGGGACATATTACTGTATTATATTGATGGAAAGTAAATATTACAACCTGAGCCTTGATGTTGCAAACTTCCTTTCGATGGCCCTTGGCTCCGACACACACACTTGCTCACTTGCATGAAGAAGATCAACCACCTTTGATAAACTTGTTGGAGTTCTTAGCTGCTATAGCATCAATCCTTCACACAGTCTTTCACCAATTCTCCAATGATTCTTGCTTAACCTTGTTTGCTTAACCTTTTCCATGAGAATTCACTCAATATATAGGAGAGAATGAATTGGTTACTTGGATAGGAATGATCCCAAAATATCAGGGAATCCAGTACTACGATAACCATTCGAATGCCATCTCATCCTTCTAGAAGATTCCCTTCTAGAAGCTTCGAGAATTCATCTTTTTCCCTTCTTTAGAAAGAGTTCGCACCCTAGAAATTCAACACAGTGCGAACTTCTCGCACCCTGGCTTAAGGCAGCCTGCGAGAATCATACATTATCGCAGGAAAATGTACTAGCAGCCTGCGAACATTCCTCAAAAAATGTGATTTTTGGTTAGAGATGAAGGTAACTTTTCTCAGGAGAAAGTTCTAATGAAGAGCCTGAATACACCATCATCAATACATCATCATGATGACCAAAATCATGGGTAATAGAATGCCCCCCAAAGTATGAGGTTGGAACTAGTGACAACCGATATACTTTGTAAGCTGCATGTGTGTGTCGAGAACCAGGAGCACATCTAATCGGAAACCTGCGAACAACCAAGCATCTACAAAATATCATATATACCAATTTTGAGGTAGGCATTCCCATACTCAGATCATAGACTGATGACATTTTAGACATGGGTCATGGCCACCAATCATACACTGTGGATCCATACCGTCAAAATATAGAATAGCCACCAGAATACACTGTGGATCTATGCGAGAAATGTCAAATCAAGACGACATAGCCATGAAACATACACAATGGGTCTATGTGTCACAAATTATACATACTCCATCGCAACCTAGATCACAAAGATAATATCCAGGGTCTTCAATCTCGTCGCCCAAAGTACGAATCTAACCATGTGATTACATGTGTTGAAGTCGAACATGGTAGAAACCACTTAATTACCGACCAATGATAAAACCGTTAAAAAGTGCGAGGGAAATCACCATTGATGTCAATGACTCCCAAGGTACCATAGTACAATCCATCAAGTGTGAATAAATGAGTTGATGTCGAACATCTGATGGAATCTTTCGATCAGGGGTCAATGATGTAAACCCACTGTCGAAAGCGAGGAAACCTACCATTAAGACATGCAAGTTCCAAGGTACCAAGTAATTTCTAATTCTTGATTCTAGATAATGAGCTGAAGTCGATGGAACAAAACTCGTCACAGGAGGGCCTTGATGTATCCCCCATCAATGACATGAAATGAATAACAGAGTTTGAAGGTGAAACAGAGCACTTTGCAAATTGGACCGAACACAGGGAAGGCCGACATGAAAGAATGGACAACTGCAGATGGCTGAATCAATATAGGTTTTAGATGGACTTCTCTTGAACATATGAATGACATGACCAATGATTTGGCAGCGTTGAATCAAAGATGACACAGGGAATGACCTTGTAGCAAATCGAATGAGAGACGAATGGATTTCCCAAACTAGCTTCAAATGATGAATAGGGGGTGTCATGTTCAAGAGCGACACTTACTGCCAATCAATACGAAGATGAAACATATCCCTTTCCCAAATTTCCCCCCACCATTTCTGGCAAGTACCTCTTTATTTTTACGCAAGCTTGAGGAGGATAACATATGCTTGTTGATATAAGCTCATCCTTCGGACGAGTCCCTCAGAGTATATTTAACGAACCCTAAGAAGGAGTGGTTTGGTCCCATCACGGGTTTGTCAATGTTTGTTTAATGAGTCCATAGATAGAAAACTCGAAGGTTTTTCAAGATTATAGAGTTTGGAAAAACACTTAAAAGAGAACTCTCTCAGTTCCTTTTTCATAAAATAGTCTGGACGAGACCGAAAAAGAGATAAATTATCACTCACCAGACGCTTACTTCAAATACTTTATCGAGCGTGAAAATAGCAAGGTCGCTCGACGATCTTTTCATGTTTAGAGAGTCTGAAAAGAGATTAAAGAGGACTCCAGGGGGTTCCTTTTTCGTATAACCTTGTACGAGCCCGAAAAAAGTGATAAAAGTATACTCGGTTTCATTCTCATGTATTTATGAGCATGAGAAAGAACAAAGACTAGGCTCGGTAAATTATTCTCATGTATTTACGAGCATGAGAAAGAACAAAGACTAAGCTCGGGATTGTTTTCATTTTTATGCAATCTTTAAAACAAAACAAAACTATGCTTGGGATAGATTTTAATTTTTACACAAGCTTAAAAACTAAGCAAAACTATGCTTGGACCTGGTTTCATTTTTATGCAAGATCGAACCAGAGGAAACTATGCTTGAGGTAAGTGGTTTCATTTTTACACAAGCTTGAACCATAGAAAACTATGCTTGCAACTTCCCAACGCATGGTTGGTACTTAGCCCCCAACTTAAGAAACTAGCGGCTCTACTTCAGCATGAAGTCCAGAGGCTGAGGCAAATTCCCCCCAAGATTTGTTTCATCCAACGACAAAGGTGGAGGAAATGAAGCTTCAAATACTAGACGAAGGACTTGACTCAAACAGAGAGGGGGAAAACTATTTCATTTTTTAATGAGCTTGACATAGAAACAAGAACTATGCTCGTAATCTCTGTTTCATTTTTTAACGAGGTTGCTACAGAGATGAAAAAACTATCCTCAAAAGTGGTTTCATTTTTTAACGAGCTTGAAATCAAAAAACCATGCTCAAAGACCTCTGTTTCATTTTTTAACGAGGTTGCCTCAGAGATGGAAAAACTATCCTCGGATGTGGTTTCATTTTTTAATGAGCTTGAAATCAAAAAACCATGCTCAAAGACCTCTATTTCATTTGTTAACGAGGTTGCCTCAGAGACACAAAAACTATCCTCAGAAGTCTCTCTTCTGGATCATGGATCCCAAGAAGACAATGCTCCGGAATGACACCATGTCAAGGGACAAAAATCGATCATGGCTTCCAAGAGGTCTTCACTAGAAGGAAGAAACATACTCTGGAAGGACATGATGTCGAGGGTTGTGACAGGAGTTAAGAGATCAGGATCTAACAACCCTATCAAAGAGATTACCATGTCAACTACTGGATCTAAATAATCAGAAGTTGAAGACACAGGCGACAATGCCACATAATTGACCTGTGGCAGGGGTGATACTGTCTGCATACAAGAACCATTCAGGGAGGCAATCCAGGCAGGGTCAATGAATGAAAGTTGATCAATAGTCACAACTCGTCCATCGTGAGGGAAAGATATCACACGAAAAAGAGTAGACACAGTAACTTTCATGGCATAGACATAATCTCTCCCAAGGAGTAAAGAAAAATTCAAGGGGTCTTGGACTACCATGACATCGATAAAGACAGTTTTCCCTCCCAGAGTTATAGGAAACCGAGGAAGGGTCCCTAAAGGTTGACTAGTTCTTTTGGTAAAAGCTAACAGATTCTGTGTAACTGGTGCAAGTGGAGGACAACCCAAAGCTTGCCAAGCAATAGAGGATAAAATACTAACAGACGAACCTTCATCTATCAACGTCTGAGGAACGTCCCGACCACAAACCTGCACTGTAATCTGGAAAGGAAAGTGAGAGGGAAGATGAGGTCTAGTTAGCACACCCCAATCGAAACGAATGGCCTCATGACTTGGAGGGGGTTCCATGGGAGAAGGAGGAATATCCCCTGACACGGCAGAGTCTGTATCAACAATAAAAACATGGCCAGTATCGAGCTTACTCTCTAGCGGGAGAGTAGGATCAACCGATGTAGAGATCAGATCGCCCACTTGGGTTTCATTCTCCAAGGGGAGAATGGGGTAGACCGGTGGAAATGGATCGACCACTTGAGTTTCACTCTCTAACAGGAGAGTGAGGTTGATCGAGGATGGGATCGGATCAACCACTTGGTCTACTGGTTCATCTAAAGACGTGACCAGATTGACCACTTGATCAACGGGACTGACCGACAAGGGAACCGGATTGATCATTCCATCAACTACAGGTGGGTTGAGAGAAAGCTTGCGATAAGCAGTTGGGAGTTGAGGTTGTGAAACAGTCATGTCTTCCAGTAATTTTGAGGCTTTGTCCATATGAGGGCAAAGATGAGTTAGATGACTCCCTTTGCATAACATACACAGGAACTTGGCTCTACTTTTCTTCTTCCCAACCGTATCAGGACTGGTTGACGGGGGGTTGTCAATATGTTGTTCAGAGGCTAACGACATGGGTTGGTGAGGATGTGTATACCATACTTCTATAACCTTGGGTAGACCAGGGCATTCCTTAAGAAGATGTCTACCCTTACAAAGACTGCAAGGGTACTTGGGCTTACGGGTTGTTTGGGTGATCTTGACATCATCAACACTCCCAGCATGAATAACAGTAACTGGTTGTTTTCCAACATGTTCGATAGTGGTTAGAGGTTTGGATCCTTGCTTAATTTTCTTCTTCTTATTCTTCCTTTTCTTCTTCTTCTTATTCACCGAGTTACTAGCTTCAGAGCTTTCGCTCGACGAAGAATATGGAACGGAAGGTGACCTTGCAAGTGAAGAAGGAGAAGAAGACCTTATTGGTGAATATGGTAAAGGATCAACATGAGGTTGATGTTCCTGTGGGGAAGTGCTTATGACCAAAGCACTTACTGCATTCGGGATTACCTGAGTGGAAAACAACCATACCGGTAATCCAATAGTGAGACCTAGAAGGCTCAAAGTAGCGATGTGAGGAGGACCAATGTTTCCATAAGAAGGAAAAACAAAAGGTTCCCTTGGAGCAGGGGTTCCTTCATTGGTCATTTTGGGAACTGACGCCATTAAATAAATCCAACCTAGAGTCTGCTAGGGAAAACAAACAACACACACTAAAAACCTAGTAAGCAAGCAAGCAAACAAAACCTTCTCACAATGAACGCACTAGTTGGTGATGAAATCCAACGTCGCAGGAACAAAGTAAGAAGGGGATGAGATAGAGAGGGTGGAAAAGTTACGTTGATGACCTGCTTAACGGACTTACACCCTGGTGCAAGCTCCCACACATAATCATGGGTATACCCTCCAAGGAACCCGAGTGAGTTTGGCCAACGTCGATTCCAGGTACCGTGAAGACTTTCCCCTTCACAGTCACCTCGTGTAAGAAACTAGAAAGATAGGCCACTAAGGTCACCACCAACAACAATAAAGCCTGGGGGGACAGTTGACAGTCCGATCCACATGCAAGTGCAAGGTATCTAGCCCAAAATCAACTCAAAAGGCTTCCACTCATCATTGTGGGTATACCCCCGAGTGATCCCCGTAGTACGTGCAATATCTACACTGACATCAACAAAGCAAGGTGAGTAACTCTGTCAATATCAATGCAACCTCGTGCTTGACCCTTGTGTTAGAAGGGCTTCCCAGGAAAAAATGTAATAAATGGATTTAACCGTTCCCTAACACAAGATTCTATGTTTGTTTGCAACTTTGGAAAGTTATCTTTCACACCTATTCCAAAGCCCTACAACTAATCTAATGTAGTTTTGCTACTAGAAAAGATAAAAATGTCTAATCAATTTTTATAAGCGCTTTATTTTATGGCTGTTGTTACTTAAAAGGAAGATGGCGTGGACAATATGGTGTTTTGACCGACTCGAAAATTATGCAAAGATATGAAGATGCGATCTTTTCATTTTGATGAAATCTATGCTACGAGAAGGAGAAAAACATTTATTATTACTAGATGCACAATGTCCCAAAATCTTAAAAATCATTAATATCAAGATTCGCAAGAAAGGAGAAAAAGGTACTGAACACCAATGCACGATTCATGGCCCCCCCCGGCCATGAGGGGGGAATTTTTTCATAATTTAAGATCAAAAAATGCCAAGAATCATGCAATTTCGCTACTTCAAATGCAAGGATGCCCCCAATCTAATATAAAGCAAGAAATTAAATTTTTTTGTTTCAAAAATTTCACTAAAAACAATAATGAACTTTGTTAAAACAAAGAAACCCAAACTAGTCTTTTCAATTGCATAAGAAAAGTGATCTTTCAAACAATAAGCAAATGAGAAAAGACCAATAAAACTCAACTTTCTACCAATCAATGGTTCTTAACTAATCAAACACGCTCAGATTCTGAAGTCAGAGAGAATGGTTGTGCCAAGAAAAGTCAAGAAACGAAAGTCAAGACAAAAATGACAAGAAAAACCTTGAACTCCTAAGACTGTTCATGCACAAAAATGAAGACAAGAAAGACATCAATCAATGGTCCAAGAAACTCATAAGAGGCAATCAAACTGATCATAGACAAAGTTAGCACCAATCCTATGTAGGAGAAAGTTCTAAGCTAGCCAAGGAGATTTGGAGAATCAATCAGTCTTGTGAGGTATTGACAAAAGTCAAAGGGAACATACAACCTCTGTGAGTCAAACCAAAAGTCAATACGAATGAGATGCTATGTAAGTCTAATGAAAAAGTCAGGGGGAGCGTACAACCTCTGTGAGCATAGACAGTCTAGTGCAAAAGTCAGAGGAAACATACAACCTCTGTGAGCATAGACAGACTAGTGCAAAAGTTAGGGGGAACATACAACCTCTGTGAGCCTAGTCAAGTATTGTGAGCTTTGTGTGTCAAAGAAAAATTCAAGACAAGGAAATGTGAAAAATTCTCCTAGGTCTTCATGATGAGCTATGAGCATTCCTTAGGGACTCGTCACCCCTAAATGAAATAACTCTAGCAGTTGACCATGGTTAAGGAAAACTAGATGATCACATTCCATGATCCTTATCTGCATAAGGTTACAAAACTTCTTGTGATATATTGATCTTGTCAACAAGTCAATGATCGTGTGCAATAAATAGAAAGAACTGTGTGGATGTTGATGCTTGAAGAATACCCTCTTTGCTGAGAAGTAGCATTAAAATGTAAAGCAACTGCAAAGAATATTCCTCAAGCAACTTCAAGTTGCACCCTTAAGCTACCCCCTTAAGCTGCCCACTTAAAGCTGCCCCCTTGCCATCTGTCCCTTGCCTTAACCGCCCTCCTCTAAAGCAAGTCGACCACCTTTGCTAGCTAAGTCGGCCACCTCTCTAGATCCTATCCTAAGCTAAGGAAACCCTAACCTAAAATATTTACTATTTAAAGAGAGGGAGGCACCCTCTTCTCATTCATTCTTGACATCAGTTTTTATATATCAGTTTTCTTAAGAGTTCAGAGCTAAGGTTATTTTGAGAGAGAAACTAAGGTTATTCTGAGGGAGAAAATAAGTATTTTTTGAGTAAGAAGCTTATGATTTTCTGAGGAAGCAAGGGAGAAATAGAGGCACTTATATAACATATAATTTCTATATTCTAGACAACATCTAAAGACTGTTTTGGGCAGCATATAAGAGACTGTTCTATAGCAACCATTTGATTCTATTCTGAGAGTTATTCTGGAAAACATTTGAAATTTATTCTGAGCAGCAACAAAGGCACTTCTGTAGCTGCTGATATTTCTTTTCTGGACAACATTTAAAGGTTGTTATGGACAACAACTCAAGGACATATTTGAGTTAGTCTTAAGGGCACTTTTGGGACAACAAAAGTTACAACACTAGCTGCAATTCTGAGGGCAGATCTGAGTAGAGACTCATAGATATTTAAAGACACAAAGACATCAGAAAGTGTTACAGGCTTATCTCCTTCTAAGGAAGTCTTGTACTGTCATTGTACTTGTTGACTGATAATATATCGTAAAGAAGTTTACTAGGTTTTCGTCCCCTTGAGGGTTTCCCAGGATAAATATTTGTGCACTCTCTGAATGTTGTTTTCCAATGTTTCTTATGCTTTAGATTATTTGTTAAAAGTAAAAGAATACTATTGTGGACTATTGTTATATTTTTATGCTTGAAATTTAAATCCAGGCTTGTGGAAAGAGTGGAAGCTCTCCCTTGCGAGGAAATCCTGGAAGCTATTGTGTTCTGGTTTTCGTGCTTGGCCCCTTTGCGGCTCAGGCGGATAAGGGGGGAGAAGAGTACTCCTAGCATTGGCTGGGAGGTATCTGTGAAGTCTCTATGATTAGTAAGCAAAGGAAAGGAAGGAGTGCAAGGCCCAAAAGGACATCTTCAACGCACATGTTTCATTGATTTATGGTATTTATAAGCTAAATTTATTTATTTTATGAGAGTATCAGTACAATAGATTGATAGAGTCACTGTGGAATCATTGGAAGGTATAAATGTCCAGTGTTTCATTTGATGGAAAACAAACAATAGCTACAGTGTTATATTTTAAATCTTCCCTGTAAATTTCAAACGTTTTCCGAACACTGTATATTGGTTTGATCCTACTTGTTTAGTGAGAAATATGTATTCATATAGCTTATGGTTAAGTCTATTTTTATCTTTACCTGAATATGTTGAACAATGTTTAAGGGGATTATGTTAGTGTATTTGAAATGTATTGCTCGCTGGTCATTTGTAGCTTAGTTGCAATTTGTGTCGTAAGCCCTTGTCGATTTTCAGTTAAAATCCAAATCAATTCTATTGATGGGTTTCGCTACCGAGAGGCGTATGAGGCTCAAACTTGTATCATAACTTAATGTTAAGTTTACTTTATTTATTTTCTGTCAAATGATGGATTCTCAATGGTGGTTTACCCAAATTTTTGTGTTCCTATGATGTAAATCTTTGGCTAACCCTAGTTATTAGTAGTGAGGAACCCCTGTGCCATAATATCTTAAAAAAAATCCAACTTTGGGATCTCGGGCTGTCTAGGTGAATGTCTCCAGAATTATAACCATTACTTACTTCTTTCGTAGGCATTAGCCCTTTTTCCTAAAACAAAGTTAAGCTTGTGACTAGGAGCCAAAACCTAGTGCTAATCCAAAGGGGTGCTATTCGAGACTCCAGAAATCCTACGTTCCAGAGGTTCTTCAAAATCAATGCTCCCTTCTCCTGAAGTGTTAATCGGCTGAAGTCAGTCATAAGATGAGTTTACCGACAATTTTAAGTTACCCTGCCCGACTTCCCTCCTTTGTTGAATTTTAACCGCTTAATCTAACAACGGGCAGGGCTTCTCCTCACCTGAGCTTCTACGGTGGAGATACTCTCGGGCGTTCGAAACTCAAGGAGTTTCACCTTTTGTAACCATCAATGCATTTCCTCCAGAGTGCCGAATTTCTGACCCTCCAAACGACTCAGACTTGAATATCTAATGGTCCTGGTTGTGCTATAGTTCTATGGATCGCCTTTACTTCGAAAGTTAGGAACTTCGATGTCTTTGCAACCTTTAACTTAGCTGGAGAGATGAATCTTGTTTAACTCAAAGATCAACAACCCCTATACCTTTCTATGATCTACAACTAGAAATGATTTCATAGATCTGACTCTTCAGAGAACCGTGTTTACTTTGGATTCAAATCTCCCGGAGTGACATACTCCCGGAGTGACGTGGATTTTGATGTCACTGTCGATGTGGCATTGGATGAGTGGTTTCCACGTGTCACCTTGCTTCATATCTTTCGTACATAAAGTGCCAACTATACCTTGACACTTGTCACTATCTAATATTACCATGTGTCCTTGTTGACGTGATCTTGCTGAAGTGGACTAGGATGACGTGGGATCTCATTGTGTTTCCATGTGTCTTACTTCATGACTCCGTGGTTTCGAACTTCAGGTATTTTTTTACAAGTTCTGGCCTTCTTTTCACCAGAGTGGTCAGCACTGTAGTGGTCAATGCCAAAGTGGTCAACAATGGAAGTGCTTACACTTTCCTTTCACTTGGATTTCATCCAACAAATTTGATCGGTCCTGGATCAATGGTCCAGATTCATTTTAGGGTTTGGAACTCCGGGTTGTTCATTGTTTCCACTTCCCTTTTCTCCCGAAGTGAGATTCCCCAAAGCTTAAACCTCGAGCATCTTGACTTTATCTAACTGTCCACCTTTAACCTAAAAATATTAACAGATCCAATGGCTAGAAAACACTCACTAATAAATGATGTAGATCACTTCAGAGCTTCGGGACTTCGAGGTTCTTCCCTCCTTGTCAATTATTCTGAAGGGCCTCTCTCCTCCCTTTGTATGATCAATAGCTATGACCTAGGCCTAGTTCCTTGAGTGATAATCGACGGGTTAATTCGACGGTTGTGATTTCATATATCTTGAAGATTGATGGCTTGGGGAGGATTGCAGAGCCTCGACTAACACGACGTTAAAAACTTCTTCCGATTTCCACATTCGAAACTTCTTGTTAATAGTGTGATCGATGCCAACCGTTGATATGTTTGTATGTTACAATCGACGACCCGTGTGGATTGTAGAACCCAAACTAGAGCGATAGTTAACTTGACCCTCCGATCTCGAAATGATTCCCCTTCATTGATCTACCCTTGCTGAAATCCGATGGTCGAGACTTAATCGGATGTTGATCTGATGACCCTCCTCTGTAACTCCCAGATCTGATGGCTACTGAAGCTTTCTCTTGGTTCTATGGTTTTGACCCCTCCTTAAACTCTTCACCCCTATCGCTCTTGAGATTTTCCTTGATTTGAACTCCATCCTTCTTAGTACATCACTCCTGAGATTTAGATGCTATTTGTTGAGCGTGTACTTGTGCCTCCCTTGTGTATGTTTGCACTGCCTCTCCTGAGCTTGTACTTCCAAAATTTTTGACCTGTGCTCAACTTGAGAGGGTCTCTGTGCACTTCGGGTGTTGTATCTTCTAAAACTTGGGCCTTCAAGGAGCCATCTATGCACTCTCGGAATTGAATCTGGAGGTGATGCACCATGTTACTAGAAGGGAAGCTTCAGGCTTCTTACATAACTTAAACTCTTTCTTAGAACAAACTCTCTCCGCCAGTTACAGATTATTTCTCCATCATATCTAAGTGATTCAATTGTGTCATAATGGTAGATTGTAGGTTAAAAGAATTTTGTTTTCTATTTAAGATTATTGTCTTGGTGTATCTAGAATGTATTCCTATCCTTAATGAGTAAGGTGATAAGGTATTGAAATAGTATGCAATGATGTTTGATGAAGTAACCAGGCTACCAGATTTTCTCCGTTTACAAAAGGGTAGTTAAGAACATTGTTTGTATATTAAAAATTTTGGAATGAAATGAGATTATGGGAATTAGACACTTCCTTGATCCTCAGAATAGTCTCTAGTCTTAAGACCTTAAATGGTCAAGATCAATTAGACGTATCCTAGACTTGAGCATTGATTATCAGGAATGATTTTAAGGATGGGAATTTGTTTTGAAATGTAGAAACTTTGGCGAATCTTACTAATCCTTCATATGCCAACTATAAATGTTTGGCAATATTTTTGTAAAAATATTCAAATTTATAAGGATTTTATATAGTTTTTGTAAAATTTTGGCGATTTTTAAGGTAAAATAATTTTATCCTATAGAATTTGGGCGAATCATTTTTAAAATAGTGAATCTCATTTTTGGAAAAACCATGGAAAATTAGCCCATGAGCGAAATTTAGCCACTAAAATCATCCATGTTGATTATGTGTCTTGGAAGTCCTAACCTTGCATGATAGGTTAGGTGGGTAGTTGTATTTCATTATATGTGAAGTGACAGACTCCTTCATGCTTTAAGTAGTATCTAAATCTAGTTTGCAAATGAATTGAGAGAAGCAACATGTGTTTACTGATATATGTTATTATCATGAATTTTACTGCAATTGACTGAAGTATGTTAATATCATGTTTCACTTATTCCAATGATGTTTTGTCATGTTTCTCCTGTTTTGATGATGCTTATTAATGTTTCAAAAAAAAAAAAACAGATTGTTTCTCATGTATTTATATTACGTAACAGAGGGGCTGTTACATATGGAATTAGAGCGGGTTCAACCTTGTGACATTGGATCGTTACGCCATCTGTTGTGTTAAACAAAATGACTGAATTAAATCACTAATAAAAATATAAAATGATCTTACATGTAATCATGGTTAAAGAGCCCAGGGAAGGTAGACGACGTGGTGTTGGAGGAAGAGGTGTGACACCTCCGATAACATCCATGGTTGAAAGGTCTAAGCCCCCAAAAGAGGGGAAGAATGTTGAGCAAGAGAAGATTGTCGTAGGAGATGTAGTAAGTATGATGAGATCCTTCCAGAGGATGTCATAGGCGTTGATCAACCGCATGGATAGAGATGCGAGTAGAGCATTTGTACCCAATGAGGGTTCACAACGTGCCCCATCTGGTAGTGGTAGCTTACAATGAGAACTCGAGAAGGTGAAATTTACTAAGTTATGGGGTGCCCTAGATGCCTTAGCCACTGAGGCATGGTTGGAGAACATGGCAATGTGCTTCTCACTTCGTGATTACACCTCCAACATGAAAGTCTGCATGGTGGTATTTCAGCTAAAGGGGAGTGCTCTTCTATGGTGGAAGACGCTCTTGCCTCAACTAAACAAGGTCGTTGAAGACGTGTCATGGGAACTATTCGAGGAACGGTTTCGGGAAAGGTATTTGTCCAAAGAATTCATTGAGAATCAACTTGTTGAGTTCAACGCCTTACGCTAACGTAGTCATACGGTACCAGAGTATGAGTCTAGATTCATGGAGCTAGTTAGGTATGCTCCACATCTGAACACAAAGAAGTTGAAGGTCAACAAGTTCTTGTTTGGCCTTAAATCCAACATTCGTGCAAAGGTGAGGATATTAATGCCTTAGACTTTGCATGATATGGTTCAGAAGGCCCTCATAGTTGAGGAAGAAATGAACGGTGGGGGTCAGAGAAATACTACCTCTAGACAGAAATCGACATTGGGAGCACATCAACATCTAACACCACCCAGACATACTACAGGGCCTCAAATTACGCCTAGAGGACCTATGTTTGCGACACCACATCGAAAAAATCCTCAGCAGAGGACTCCTTACATAGGATCACAATGACAACAACATCTTCTACTTCCAGGACTAGGAGCACTGAACTGAAGACCAGATGCTGGACATGTGGTGAGCCACATTACCAGCGAGACTGTTTGATTGAGAAGGCCAGAGAAGCCAGATAATCATGACCCACTACAGTCAGATATTTGGGAAAGGCCCACATGATACATGCAACAATGAACAACCACCAGGCTGAGCATCAATCCACTGTTCTAGAGATGTCAGGTATGATTGCAGACCAAAAATACAGTGTATTGATAGATCCAGGTGCTATAGAGAGCTTCATCTCTAGTGCAACACTAAAGAGAATTAAAGTAAAGGCAGTCGAGTAGGATGAGTTCAAGTATGTGGAAATGACATCGGGTGACAAACAAAAGGTTGGAGGAAAGGTTACAGGGTGTAGCCTTAAAATGGGAGACTTTGTAACAAAGGTAGATCTTTATGTCACGATACTAGGATCGTATGACATAGTGATTGGTATGGATTGGTTGGAATCGCATGATGCGATACGTAACTGTAAGATGAAACGATTAAGTTTGACAGATGATTTGGGACAAAGTAGAGTGATTGAAGGAGGAAACCAGGGAGTTTCCTTGAGTTCATTTATTCCCTACAATTGCAGAAGATTATGCGCAAGGGATGCAGACTATATGCAATCTTAGAATTGAATGAAAAGGGCGAGGTGGAAGGACTAGAAAACCTTCCTATAGTGCAAGAGTTTGTAGACATTTTTCCAGAAGAGTTACCCAGTTTACTACCCGAAAGAGAGTTGGAGTTTACAATAGACTTGAAATCGGGAACTGAACCTATTGCAAGAGCTCCTTATCGGATGTAAATTCCTGAATGATAGGAGTTGAAAATGCAATTGAAGGAATTGTTGGACTTGGGATTTATCTGTCCAAGTGTGTCACCTTGGGGTGCACCAGTTATTTTTGTAAGGAAGAAGGATGGATCGTGGAGACTTTGTATTGACTATCATCAATTGAACAAAGCGACGACCAAGAACCAAAATATTCGTTGCCAAGAATAGATGATTTGTTTGATCATATGAAAGGGGTGATGGTATTTTCAAAGATTGACTTGAGATTAGGATATCACCAATTGTGGATTAACGAAGAAGATATTCCTAAGACTACTTTTAATATGGGATTTGGACATTATGAGTTTACAGTTTTACTGTTCGGATCGACAAATGCCTCAGGGGTATTCATGAGTTTGATGAATGTGGTGTGATGTGAATACTTAGATAAGTTTGTTCAAGTTTTTATTGATGACATATTGATTTATTCTCGGATGAAGGAAGAGCATGATGAACACTTGAGGTTGGTCCTGCAGTGCCTAAGAGAAAACAAACTGTACGGGAAGCTATCAAAATGATCTCTTTACCAATCTAAGATTCACTACTTGGGACATATCATATCTGATGAATGTATCGCTATGGATCCAACGAAGGTGGAGGCTATTATGAAATGGTTAACACCGACAAACGTACACGAGGTATGTAGTTTTATGGGTTTAGCAGGATATTTCGAAGATAGAAAAATCAATCAAAAAATTGCAGAAGAACAAAATGTTCTTGTGGACTGAGAAATGCACATAAGCATTTCAAAGGATCAAAGAGTTGCTGACGAAAACACCAATACTAAAAGTCCCTGACATGGACAAGGAGTTCTTGGTATGCACAAACACATCCAAGGAAGGGTTAGGCAGAGTTTTGATGCAAGACAGTCGAGTGATCACTTACATTTCATGGAAATTGAGAAGGCATGAAGAGAACTACACAACACATGACCTGGAGTTATTATCTATTGTTTACGCCTTGAGAGTATGGAGACATTATTTGATTGGATGAAAATTTGAATTAAAGACAGATCACTGTGAATTGCAACATATTTTTACACAAAGTGACTTGAACGTGCGACAAAGGCGTTGGTCAGAATTGCTTAGCGAATATGACTTTGAGATTTATTACATTAAAGGAACAACGGACCGAGTGGCAGATGTGCTGAGTAGGAGGCCACATATTTTTGATGTTACCTCTTAAGATGAATCTTTGAGAAAAGATTCTAACTCTACAAATCAATGATGACTGGTATAAGGAAGTTAAGAAAAACATTAGACAAGATATCATGATGGTACTAAGGTATGAAGGTTTATTCACTAGATGACGATGGATTATTGAGATTTAATAGAAGAATTTACATACCGCCTAATGACGAACTAATAAGTTTGATCTTAAGTGAAGCACATCGAGAAAGATACATGGCACATCTGGGAGTCATGAAGACGAAGACATATCTTAAGCCTTTATTCTTCTGGAATGGAATGAAGGAATACATAGTTAGTTACATGGAGATATGTCTAGAATTTATGCAAGTGAAGGCTTGACATATACATCCAACAAGATTGTTATAGCCACACACTATTCCTGAATCGAAATGGGAATTCATTTCGATGGACTTTATTTTTGTATTTCCAATAATGACCAGAAGACATGAATTGATTTTTGTGGTAGTTGAAACTATGACGAAGAGTGCACAATTTATTTCAGTGCGTACGACGTATCAGGCACTAGACATAGTTGGAGTATTTATCAACAAGATTGTCAGATTACATGGATTGACAAAAGGAATCATATCCGATCAAGGATCGGTGTTTACATGACGGTTTTGGATGAGTTTCCAAGAGGCCTTGGGAACATGATTAAACCTTAGCACAACTTATCACCCTGAAACATACGATAAAACATAATGGACAAACCATATTTTGGAGGATATTGTGTGTAGTCATGTAATTGACCAACAAAAATGTTGGGAGTAATTCTTGCCACTAGTAGAATTTTCATACATCAATAATTATCAAAGTATGATTAAGATGGCACCATTTGAGTTTCTTTATGGGAGACCGCGTCAGACGTTGTTGAGTTGGGATCAACTTGAGGAAAGGGTACTGGTAGGACCAAACATGATTCAAGAAATGGAAGAACAAATGAAACCGATAAGATAGAGAATTAAAGAAGCACGAGATCGACATAAGAGTTATGCAGATGCACATTGTGTTGACCGCAGTTATGAAGTTGGAGATAGAGTCTTCTAGCCGGTAAAACCGCATAAGAGTTTGATCAAGTTTGGAAAAGGTGCTAAAATATATCCTAGGTTCGTGGGACCCTTCAGAGTAGTGGAAAAGAAGGGACCCATGGCTTATCGACTAGCCTTGCCTAGTACTTTGAGGCGTATGCACAATGTTTTTCATGTATCTGTTTTGAGACACTATATTAGTGACCCTTCACATATTATTGACACGAGTTCCTTGCAGGTGTCGGATTAGGGTGCTCTCATGGCAGAGCCAATCCACATTCTAGACCATCACATTCAACAATTACGATGATGAACAATCGATCAGGTCAAGGTATAGTGGGACAATTATAGTCCACACTCGGCTACCTGGGAGGACACATATGAGATGCGTCAACAATTCCCTTACTTGTTTGATAGATTATAAGTATAGATCTATATCAGATACATTTATTTATTTGTTTTTTCATACT
>ML794219.1:179319-205478 GCA_009831015.1 Picea engelmannii | reverse complement strand
AAAACAAGAGGAACCAAAACAAGAATATCTCCTAAAGGAGAATAATGAGTACATCTCTAGAATAAAAACAATTTAAGGATTGTTGTCATAGCTACAACACCTACTTGTAATGTAGCAAACTTTAGAAATATAGGTTAGAGGAATGACAATTTCAACAATCAAAATTGGGGTCTTCACTTCCAGTGTGTTGTTCTTCTGAATGCACTGAGATCCCTCTGGATCCATGACTTCAGCAAGAAGGTTCCTTCCTCCTGCAATTTTCTCATGACAATAATACAAATAATATATATACAAGTGCATACCTTAGGATGTTGATATGATTTTTCCAATGGCACCTGGCTGATCTCTATCTTCTTGACATCTTCATGAAGATAGTGTCACCTCTTTGTATCACCCACAATAATTCTTCCTCTGAAGTCTTGTCTTCCAGGAACTTGAAGTTGCTTGATCCATCAAGCTTATCTTCCATCATAGGTAAGTTCATCATAATTTTATATACTTCACAAACCCTTGTCAACTGGGCTAGAAAACCTAATGGCTAGGCTAGGCTAACAACCTTAGGTTTTGTTGGACTTATGACTACCAACAATAAGCCTTGAAAGTCAGAAGAACACGGGTAATCTTGAAGGCTTCTTCAAAGAGCTATAAAAACCCTAAAACCAGAAATTTGTGGAACCCTATAAACCCTAGGGACAAAAATCAAAAGTTCTCGGAATTTCACTTTAAGAGCTTCTGGAGGTGCACTAAAGGAGGTCGTACCCTCCTGTGCCAAAAATAGCCCCAATGTCCAAGTATTACGGGTTGAAACTGAGAAAGAAGGAGGGTCGTACAAAATTTATGGAAACCGTAGGAGGGTCATACGGTTCTGCAAAAAGAGGACGGTTTTCCTTGAAGTTTTGTGCAATGGGTTCTTCAAGACCTATCCTCTGGTACCATGTTGATTTTTCAATAAGCAAGGTTAAGCATGAAGTTCATTCAATTCTTAACATTTAATCATAACCATTAATGTTGCAGCAACCAAGATCACAAGAAGAAGCACCATTCACAAGAACACAAGAAGTATCCTGGGAAACCCTTCTCAACAAGGGAAGAAAACCCAGCCAAATACTTTGCTATATTCTTCAAGAGAAAGACCTTCACCACCAAGAAAACCTAGCACACAAGAGGGTGCTCAAACCCTAGAAGGCTAGCGCCCAAGAGAGGTGCACACTTTTCTCAAGAAGGTGTACTTGCTGAAATTTCCAAACTCACATAAAAGATATGATTCCTCAATGGAGAATGTACCTTTACTTATTCTAGACTTAGCTTGTCAACAGAAGTGTTTATTGGCACAACATGGTCGATCTCAGTAGCTTATAATATAATTAATATTAACCAGATTAATTATCTTTTACATTAATTACCAGTCACATTAAGGTGGGCTCGACCTGTACCCTTTACATTACAATTAGGGTTACAGGCAAGTCTAACTCTTGAACAATATAGCAAGGGATCTGATACACCCACTAGTGCTCATCCACTAGGGGCACATCCATAGGGATGTCCATATCTCTTGCTCACTGCATTACACAGAGGAACCATTTCTTCACACGTTCACTTGTTCTCGTCCACATGCACATCCACTCAATAGATCTTCTTTCCCACTGCATTACACAAGAGAGTCATCTAGAGTTTCTCGTCCACTCTTATGCTCAGAGGAGGCTAATACATCATCTTTCATTTCTATTCTTATGACGATGCACCCAACACTTTGGGATTTCACACGTTCACCTTGTGCTCAGCCATAGGCACGTCTAACTCAACAGATCGCCTTTCCCACAGGATAATCATCTGGAGTTCTTCTCAACTCTCTGAATGGAGGAGGTCATCTCTACGTTCTAGCTCTGTCTTAGATAGGAACCACACACCGTTTTCAGGGGCTTTCTCTCAGGTTTGTAAGTTGGAGAATATCTCACATGGCTGCAATGATCCACATCTCACAAGTTTGTAAGTTGGAGAATGTCTCACATAGCTGCAACCATCAACAGGAAGACCCATTTGTTACAATAGGATTTGCTTCAGTGATCGAGGGTACAGCCAATCAGGAGGATTGGACAACAATATTTGCTTCAGTGACCGAGGGTGCAGCCAATCAAGAGGATTGGACAACAGGGTTTGCTTCGGTGATAGAGGGAGCAACCAATCATGATTGTTGGAGTGTAGTTGTGGTAGCAGACCCTGTATGGGAGACAAATATGCTTCCTGGCGATGCAGGATGGAATGCCTCCCTCGCTAAGAGGGAGTGTTGATGCTTTTGTAGCATCGGGAGGCATTCCCACAAGGGGCCATGGTGTCAAGCATGTGGGAATCTTTCTTGGCACTAGATCAACCTTTTGTTTCAGTGAAATCGGTCTTGCAATGAGGTTAGGGCCTCATGGGCATGTTGATGGGATTTGTGGGCTTGTGTTGGGGTTTCACACCAACAAAGATGATTAAAATATTTTAATTAATTGTTGAGTTTAGAAGAGGTGCCTAAACTCACTCATTGGACTCCTATGTAAAGAGAGGAGAGATTGTGACAAATCTCATTGTGACATTATGGAGTTGACATAAGTGAGTCTACACTTGTGCCAAGGAGCTTGGTGATTTCAATAAGGGAATTTCTACAACTTTGAAAAATCTGGCCTAGGGTTATGGATCTTTTATTTTCTATTCCTGGCAGGGAAATCACACATGTGAGGTGAAGGTTGCACGTGTGGAAGACAGTCGGAGAATGGAAGAAGTCACACAAGTGGTGTGAACTGTACATAAGTGTTTATGTACATGTATGTGGGTCTCAATGGGAGCAATCATGTATGTACACCGATTTCAGTGGGGACATTCACATATCTACGTGGTTTTCAGTGGAGATAGTCATGTACGTTCGTACAAGTTATTCTGGGCAGTTTGGCAGGTTCGTATAAGCTGGCATCAGTAGTTGTACGACTGATGTCGGTAGGTCATACAGGTGGTCTATAGGAGATTTGTAAGTTGGGATTCGTCCCGGGAATTTCGCTAAGGTTTGGTTTTCTGATTTGGATTTGGTCAAGAGGACTGGTTTTTTCCTCAGATTGATTAAATTTGTAAGTTGTTGAGAGGGTTGGTTTTTCCCTCGAAACTTATAAATTTGATAAAGTTACAGAACACAAATTTTTTGTCTCATGTGCATTGATGATTCATCTCTGATCTTGATTGTTTCCTTTGCTATATTTTTAAGTCAGTAATTTCAGTGTAAAATTGTTTAGTTATAGCAGCTAGGGTTTACTGTTGAATCACTAGGAAGTAATTTTCAGACCTAAAATTAGTCACGTAGAGTTGCATTTGAAAATTGATAGAAAGTGGATGACGTGGAACTCGTAAATGTGGCACTGAATGGTTTCACCAAGTCTTGGGAACTATTTGTCGAGGGAGTCTGCATTCGAGAGAACCTTCTAGATTGGCAGAGCCTTTGGGATGATTGCATCTAGGAAGAGACTGTTGAGGATTCTAAAGCAAGAAAGAAAGGAGATGGAAAGGAGAAACTGGCTCTAGTCAGTCAAGCTAAGAAGAGAAAAGGAAAGGGTTCCATGGGTCCCTCACAGTCAGGGAAGAAGAAGGACTTGAGTAAAATCAAGTGCTTCCCGTGCCACAAGACTGGACACTATGCATCACAATGTCCAGAGAAGAAGAATGATCAAGGGAAGACGTAGACAATAACATTAGCAGAGACACAACTCGATGAGTTTGCAACAAAGTTTGAGAAGGAATTCACACTAGTCTCTTGCCTCTCTACAAGCACGGTCACCAGGAGCGAGTGGTAATTGGACAGTGGTGCATCATGACATATCATAGAAGCATAAGAGCTTTTCAACAGTCTGATGGAAAAGGACTCAAGGATCCATGTGGAGCTCGGTAATGATGTCAAGTATGTAGTGAAGAGTGAGGGAACTATATTGTTCCAACTTGAGTCAAGAGGTTTGTTTGATGCCTAGGATGTGCTTTATGTACCAGGATTGAAGAAGAATTTTCTTTAAGTCTCAGTTATGGAGGACAAGGGTTTTGTGGTCATGTTCAAGAAGGGACAAGTACTCATACATCTAGAGGGAGCTAGTCCTGACACAAAAGTGGTCATTGGGGTTAGAGAGGGCAACTTATACAGGTTGAAGGGAAAGCCTATTCAGACCTTGGTACATGAAAATGACAACTTGTGTGAGTTATGATAGAGGATGATGGGACACCTACATCACAGGGCGTTGTCGATTATCAAGGAGATTGTCACCAATCTCCCATATTTCATGTTGAGCAGTAGGGCGTGTGCAGAGGGTGTGCACTTGACAAGAATGTCAAGGCTTCTTTTCCAAGCAACGAGAGTAGGTCCAAGGGGATCTTGGATCTTATTCATCTAGATATGTGTGGATTGATATCAGTAGAATCAGTACAGGGAACGTCATAATATGTGACATTTATTGATGATTTCTCCAGGAAAACCTGGATCTTCTTTATGAAGACCAAGGATGAGGTCTTCAATTGGTTCTGAGAGTTCAAGGCCTAGGTGAAGAACTAGACAAGGAAGAATATCAAGGTCTTAAGGTTGGATAATGGGGGAGACTACACCTCCAATGACTTCAAGGATTTCTTCAAGGAGGCAGAGAACAAGATGGAGTTGACAGTCTCATACAACCCTCAACAGAATGGGGTTGCAGAGAGAAAGAATCGGTCCATCATCAATTATGTGAAGGCTATGATTCATGACCAGGTTTTTCCTGTGTTCCTTTGGGTAGAGTCATGTAACACAACAATGTATTTGCAGAATAGGAGTCCTCGCGAGATATTGGGGGACAAGACTCCTGAGGAGGCATTCATAGGAGTGAAGCCAAAGATAGGACATTAGAAGATATTTGGTTGTCCAATATACATCCATGTGCCTGTGGAGAAGAGGACAAAGTTGGAATCTTCAGGAGAGAAGGGCATTTTCGTGGGCTACAATGAGACTTCAAAGGATTACAGGATCTTCACACCAATGTAGAGGAAGACAATTGTGAGCAAAGATGTTAAGTTTGAGGAGAACTTGGCATCTAGGAAGTCTCATGAGTTACCACCAATGGAAGAGGATAAGAAGCAGGAGGCTTCGAAGGAAGAACAATGTTAAGAGGCTTTGAGTTCACGGAATCAACCTTCAGGTGGGGAGGAGGAGTTAGGCCCTTCCAGCTCTGTCAAGAGACCCAAGTGGTTTGAGATGACATTGAAGGATGCTCATGAGCATGTTGAGGCTCCTAGGAGCACATTCAGGGAGAGGAGGCACTAAGGAGTAATGCCACTGAAGATGTAGCAAACCATCAGGTTTATTAGGATGTTATGGTGTAGGATGATGTGAAAGATATTGTGCTAGGATCGGAGGAGACAACTAGTTCTAGGTGGCTCTTCCAGAAGTACCTTCCTTGCTAAAAGGGAGTGTTGATGTTTGTAGCATCGGATAGGTATGTAATGTTCCCAAGCCAAATTTTTTGCTCGGAACACTAACTGTTGACTGTTTGTTATGTTTTCTTATGTATCTGCAGGTTTACTCATGGAGTTGCGCATTAGGGTTTACTTGATGTTGATTAAGCAATGGAATAATAGATCTGAAGCATATAATCATAAACCTAACAAGATACACAAAGAACACTAATATATGACCAATAATGTCAAATCTGGCCTTTATTTAGATAGTAGGAAGATCCTTTGAACAAGAGATTTGCAGATCTGGAAGAAAACCCCAATAATAACAAAGATGGGTTGCCAGCCAATACAATAATAAGCAATACAATGATAATAGCCTCCCAAAGTTTGTCTTAGAAGAATATCCAAGCCTCCAAACGCTAACAACATGCAAGAGAAGACTGAAGATAAGAAATCTCGGTCCAATACACTGCAGAACCCCTCCAACTGGCTGAGTTGCGCACTGTTTTGACTACTGATGAACCTTCAAGTTTCAGCCCTCCTCTTTATGTGCTCTAAATGCCTCCAAACTTTCCCGAAATGTAGATCAAGCTAGTAGAATCCTCATGGCCAAGTTTCAAGCTGAATGGATGAGTTATGCTCCTCCAACTAAGCAAACCCTCAACTGGTTGCGCCCTCCTGGTTTGACTGAATCAACAAGATTTCGTTCTCCTTTCTAGGAGCCTCCAACTGCCACCAAAATATCCAAGATGATAGATCGAGCCAATACAAACAAGCTGATGAAATCTCAAGATAATCTATGAAGATATAGGCCAGTAAACAAGGAAAACCACTTCTTGCAATGCGCCCCTCTCTCCTCCAAGTCGTGCCAAGATCCAGGAAATAAATTGCTAGGATAACCTCCTCCATGATAGACTAGAAATAATGCTAGGGACCATACAAAGAAAACCCAGATGCTCCTTTGCCAATAAGCTCCCTCCTTTCTTCAGATTGAGCCAAACTCCTCAAGGTGGTGCGCCCCCCTAGTTGGAAACCCCCTAGGTTGCGCACTAACTTATCTCTGTCACTAGATCAGACCCTTGCAACACTATAGAATGGTGTGGGAGGATTATTTCACCTCTGGGACCAAACCTGGATCAAGGAAGGTGAAATCTTTCACCACCGAGTTGATCTCTAGGGTTTTAGACCCAAAACCCTCAAAACTGCTTGTGCTCAAGAGCTCCAATGCAAAATAAGATAATAATCTAGAATGCCTTAGAAGTTTGCCCTGCCCTTTCTTTTATAACTCCAGTATATTCATCTATTAAGTTAGTTAACCCCTAGGGTTAACTCTTAACTTTAACTCACCTTTTCTTTTCTTTCAATGAGTTACCCTTTTTCACACAAAGTCAACTCAATAATAGAATGTTATGTTTAGGAAGTGTCTTCTGGTTGAATTTGTCCCCAAGATGCCTGAGACTATAGTCTAGTGGGGATAGCTAGACTACTAAGTCTCTTCGGACCTCTTCATCAAGAGGTGGGGGACATTATAGTCTCCTCAACTAGAAATTGCTTGCCCACAAGCAATTTTGGACCTGTCTCCTGGTCAATTGTTCCCCTTCCCAAGTGGCATCCTCCATGGGTAGGTTCTTCCACTTAACCAGATATTCTCTTATGCTTTTTTTTTTCTAAACTTCTTCTCCCTGAATTCAAGTATCTCTTCTGGTATGAGTACCAATTGTCCTTCTTCATCCACAGGTGGCGATTCCTCGATAGGAGTGATATGCTTGTCGATGGCCCTCTTCAAACACAAAACATGGAAGACATTGTGTATTTTGTTGCCCTGTGGTAGATCCAACTCATATGCCACGTCCCCTACCCTCCTGTTGATTTTGTATGGACCAAAAAAACGAGGTTGGAGCTTCTTCGTGCCACTTCTCTTAATGGATGCATGCCTATACAATTGAAGCCTCAAATAGACCAAGTCACCGACCTCAAATGTGTGCTCAAACATGTGCTTGTCTTCCTATACCTTCTGTTGATTTTGTGCCCTTTGTAGGTGGTCCTACAGTTCCATGAGTATGTATTGACTCTGTTGAATCCAGTCCTAAACCATGGGAGCCCTATTGTCACCAAAGACAATCTCTGCAAATGAGAGGGGGTCATAGTTGTATAAGGCCCTAAATGGTGGCATACCAATGGACATATGATGGGTGGTGTTGTAGCAATATTGCCCCAAGTGAAGCCATTTAACCCATGCCTGTTGTTGCCCCGCCACATAATTCCTGAGGTATCCCTCAACCCATTTGTTGACTATCTTTGTCTGGCCATCCGTTTAAGGGTGATAATTGGTACTAGGTGTTAGGGCCGTACCTACTAACCTGAAGAGCTCCTGCCAAAATGTTCTCATAAACCTGTTGTCCCTATCACTCACTATGGTTTTGGGCAAACCATGCAATCTGGAAACTTCCCGAAAGAACAAGTCTGCAACCTTCATTGGACTGTAATCTGTGGCAATGGAAAAAAAATGTGCAAACTTAGTCAACCTGTCTACTACCACGAAAATCCAGTCTTTTTCCTGAGCTTTGGGAAACCCTATGATGAAATCCATAGATATGCTTTCCCATTTGTGCTCCGGAATGGGAAGTGGCTGTAGTAATCCTGCGGGGTGAGTGTGTTCATCTTTGTTGGCCTGGAAAGTGATGCACTCCTTGATGTGGCTCATCACATCTTCCTTCAAACCCTTTCAAGAAAACCTCTCCCAAACCTGTCTGTATGTCTTGATGAACCCTTGATGCCCTGCTACTAGTGAATCATGGCATGCTTGTAGCACCTTGGCCTTAAATGTTGATTCGGGAACCAAGAAAATTCATCCCTTGTAGTATGTGATATCATCCGTGATTATGAAGTTGTCATCTTGTACCTGTCCATCCATCACTTCGCATGCAAATTTGTTTTTTGAATATTCCACCAAAAGGTGAGCCTTCCAATCCACTGAGATATCGGTCATTGCATAAATTGATGGTCTTCTGGATAAGGCATCTGCTACCACATTATTATTTCCTTTGACAAATTCTATGTCAAAGTCATAAGCCTGGATTTTGCTCACCCACTTATGTTGCCTCTCATTCAAATCCTTCTGATCTAGGAAGTACTTGAGGCTGTTGTGATCTGTCCTCACGATGAATTTTGCCCCAACGAAATGCATGATGGCTAGCATTTCTTTGTCATAGATGGTGTAGAGGAGCTAATGACCTCTCAATTTTTGACTTTCATGGACAATAGGATGCTTATTCTGCATAAGGATTGCCCCAATGCCTTCCCCTGAGGCATCACACTCTACTGTGAAGGGTTGTGCGAAATATGGTAGGGCCAATACTGGACATGTACTCATCCCTTTCTTCATTTATTCAAAGGTTGACTGTGCTTCCAGGCTCCACTTGAATGCCCCCTTCTTGGTCAAATCAATCAGAGGTGCGCAAAGTTGAGAGAAACCTTTAACAAACCTCCTGTAATAGTAACAAATGCCCCAAAACCCTTTCAACTCTATGAGTGTCCTAGGTGTGGGCCAGTCAAGTATAGCTTGTATTTTTTCTTGGTGTACATGTACCCCCTTCACTCCAATGATGTGTCCTAGATAAAGGACCTCTGTCATTCCAAATTCACATTTGGATTCCTTAGCATATAAGGATTGCTCTTCCATGATAGCCAAAATCTGCTCCACATGTTAAAGGTGCTCCTCCCATGTTTTGTTATGGATCAATAAATCATCAAAGAATACCAATAGGAACTTCCTTAGTTGTTTGTTGAACAAATGATTCATGCAAGACTGGAAGGTGGTTGGCACATTAGTCAGCCCAAAAGGCATGACCAAGAACTCATAGTGTCCATAGTGATACCAAAAAGCAATCTTGGAGATATCTTGCTCCCTCATTTTTATTTGATGATAGCCGTAGAGCAAGTCAATCTTTGTGAAGTACACTGCCCCATGGAGCTCATCCAATAGCTCATCAATTCTTGGGATGGGGTATCTATTTTTGTTTGTCTTCTTATTTAGAGCCCTGTAGTCAATACACATGGGCATTGTCCCATCTTTCTTTTTCACCAATACCACTGAAGATGCAAAGGGACTGGAACTCGACCTGATGTGGCCTATGTCTAACAATTCTTTAATGGCCTTTTCAATTTCATCTTTATATTTCTTGGGGTGTCTGTAGGGAGTCGTGATGACAGGTTTCACACCCTCTTCCAACTCTATGATGTGCTCAAACGCCCTATCCGGTGGTGCCCCTGGTGGTATAGGCTCAAAGACCTTGTTATGTCTGTCAATGATCTTCTGGATCTCTGGTGAATAGTGATTTTCCCCTTTCTTATCTACCCTGACTAATATTCTACACTCTGTTGCATAAACAATGTCTTCCCTCCTTAAGATGGCCTCCATGCGTTTTCTTTTCACTACTCTTAGTGTGTTGCCTGTCATACTCCTGAGGACCACCTTTTTCCCATTTTCTTCTGTGAAGGACATTTCCATGGTTTTGTAATTTGTAGTGATAGGCCCCAATGTACTAAGCCATTGTACTCCAAGGATGATGTTGGTGTCTAGTAGGTCCATAACATAGAAATCATGTGCCAAATCGTGCATACCCAATGTAAGTTTCATTCCCGGAATGTATCTGTCGCAAGGCATGGTGCGCCCCCCTGCTACCTCTACACTAAATTCCTCAAACTCAATTGTCATTATGTGCCTTCTTTGCAGTAGGGTTGAATCAATGAAGTTGTGTGAGGCACCTCCATCAATGAGAACTGAGACCTTATGCCCTTGTAGCACCCCTCTCATCCCGAAAGTGTTGAATTTAGATACCCCATTGATGGATGAAAGTGTCACCTTCTCATCTATTGTAAGACCGTGACTTGCATCTTCCTCTTCTACTTGTCCTGGGGCTTTTGCCTTTATGTTCTGTAGATGGCCGAAATCTTCATCCTCCTCATCATTTGAAATAACCTCAATGTAGTGGGTGTTTCCCTTACACATGCATTTGTGTGTTGGATCCCATGGTTCTTTGCAGGTGAAGCACAATTGCTTCCTCCTCAATTCCCTCCTAGTGGGCTCATCCATCCTACCCCTTCCTCGATCAAACCCCCTTGGGTCTCTCCCTCCTTGGTTCATAGGACGTGTTTGGTCTCTACCCCCTTGGTTTAGAGGAGGTCTAGGGGTGAATCTCGTCTTTGCTACTGACCCTAAGTCCTTGGTCTTCCAAATTGCATCATGCAAGTTGGTAGGCTTAAAATCCTTGACCCAACCCCTTAAGGGCTCCATCAACCCTTCTGTGAATAACATCATAAGTCTCGATTGAGACACATCCTGTACCATCACTGCTATTCTCTGGAACTCTTCTATGTAAACCTTCGGTGATCCTGTCTGTCTGAGATGTGTGAGCTCCCTAAAAGGTAGCTCCGGGTCCCCCTGGTCAAACCTGTCAATGAGCCTCTGTGTGAACTCTGTATAGGATGTGATCTGATTGCGACCTAGTGTGGTCAACCCATGGTACCACCATTCATCAACCTTTCCCTCCAAGTACATGGTGGCAAATTTGATGGCATCTATCTTCCTCGTGGGGTTAAGCTATAGGTAGGTATCAAGTTTCTACACTCATGCTTGTGCAGTCACCTTAGAAAATCCATCAAAATAAGAAATCTCCATCTTGCCTGCCCTACGCTCCAATTCATAGTTGGGCCTCTAATACTGTTTGGATTTACCCCGAAACTTGATTTCATAATACTGATCCAACATGACTTGCCTCTGGAACTCTGCACTCAAGGCATGATACTCCCTGACATATTGCTCAAAGTTGTCCTCAATCTCATCCTCATAGTTGTGTTGTGGTTGATTATCTAAGGATGTAGGTAGATAGGGTCTAGGGGTGGTCCTACTGTGTGTTGTCCCCTGAGGTGCTCCACCTCCATAGCTATGTCCCTTAGTGTGATAACGAGGGCTATGCTCCCGCTGAGGTCTAGTTCCCCCATGAGATCCACTAGCTTCCTGTTTGCATAAACCTTCGGACCCTTCCCTGCATGAGTCATTTGTGTTGATTTTTAAATAAGCTAGGTTAAGCATGTAGTTCATTCCATTTTTGCATTTGTTTTAACCATAAACAATAATGTTGCAGCAACCAAGATCACAAGAAGAAACACCATGCACAAGAACACAAGAAGTATCATGGGAAACCCTTCTCAACAAGGGAAGAAAACCCAGCCAAATCCTTTACTATATTCTTCAAGAGAAAGACCTTCACCACCAATAAGACCTAGCATACAAGAGGGTGCTCAAACCCTAGAAGACTAGCGCCCAAGAGAGGTGTGCACTTTTCCCAAGAAGATGTACTTGCTGAAATTTCCAAACTCACGTGAAAGATATGATTCCTCAATGGGGAATTTACCTTTACTTATACTAAACTGAACCTATCAATAGAAGTGTCTATTGGCAAAACAAGGTCAACCTCACTAGCTTATAATATAATTAATATTAACCAGATTAATTATCTTTTACATTAATTACCAGTGACATTAAGTTGGGGCCGACCTGTACCCTTTACATTACAATTAGGGTTACAGGCAAGTCTGACTCTTGAACAATATAGCAAGGGATTTGATACACCCACTAGTGCTCATCCACTAGGGGCACATCTATAGGGATTTCCATATTTCTGGCTCACTGCATTACACAGAAGAACCACTTCTTCACTACTGCTTGACCACTAGGATCACGTTCACCTGTGCTCGTCCACAGGCACGTCCACTCAACAGATCTTCTTTCCCACTGCATTACACAGGAGAGTCATCTGGAGTTTCTCGTCAACTCTTCTGCTCAAAGGAGGCTAATACATCATCTTCATTTATGTTCTCATGACGATGCACCCATGACTATGGGATTTCACAAGTTCACCTTGTGCTCAGCCATAGGCACGTCCAACTCTGCAAATCACCTTTCTCACTATGTTAAATGGGAGAATCATCTGGAGTTCTTCTCAACTCTCTGTATGGAGGAGGTCATCTCTACTTTCTAGCTTTGTCTAAGATAGGAACCACACACTCTTCTCAGGGGCTTTCTCTAAGGTTGGTAAGCTGGAGAATGTCTCACATAGCTGCAATGATCCACATATCACAGGTTTGTAAGCTGGAGAATGTCTCACATAGCTGCAATCATCAACACTCCCTCTTAGCTAGGGAGGCATTCTTCATCATGCCAAGTCTCACATGGATGTACTTTGAATTTTGTCTTGGTTGGAGTCATTAGCACTCCCTCTCAACTAGGGAGGCTTTCTTCACCAAGTTAGTTTGGTGAAGATGTATACAATCTGCTCATGTGTAGGAAGGTATTGCATGTGTACGATTTTCCTCTGCATCATATCTCTGATATAAGGATATTTCATCTCATCGTGTTTTGATCCATCAGGAAACACTGGGTTCTCAAGCAGCTTTACACACGGCTCTTGGTTATCATCATAGGATCCATCTCATGGTCAAGTAAATCTCTGTGTGAAACCACATTTCTTCGCACACTCGATGTTATATACTCTGCCTCTATGGTACTCAAGGCCACATAATTTTGTTTCCTACTGCACCAGGAAGCCATGGCAACTTTCACGGTAGAACAACAACCGAATGTGCTCTTCCGGTCCACTATACTTTCTGCTCAATCTGAATCGACATATCTTGCAAACTCAAGTGCACACTGGAGGCATATCTCGGGCCATATCCAACTATGCCTCGTATATATCTCAATACATGTTTTGTTGTTGTCTAGTGAGTCTATCTTGGTTCACTCATGAAATGACTAAGCACATTCACTGCATGGCATGAATCAAGTTTGGTGTTAACCAGATACATCAATGATTTAATCAGTTGTGGATCAATCTCGTCTGAATCATCATCAATATTTTTCTTTAAATCCATCACGGTGGATTTTGCATTCTGTCATGCTAAACTTCTTTAATATTTTCACTGTATATTTTCCTTGACTCAAGAAAATCTCATTGGTCCTCTGTCATACTTCTTGTCCCAAGAAGTAGTGCAGCGTACTCAGATTCTTCATCTCGAACCCAGAAATGAAGGATTACTTGTATCCAACAACAAGGCTTTCTGAATAAGTCATCAAAATTAGGGTCTCGTCACCAACACTGTAATAATATAGGTTTTGGATCAACAACACTCTTGCTGAAATCCAAACTCATCAAGAATCTATCTATTTGATATAATTTCCAACTCATGGATGGTAGTACGGATGGAAGTGTATCGGGTTTACTGGATCAAGTGTCTCATCATATATAACTCCCTCTGTTTGCGAGAAACCTCTGACTATAGATATTGTTTTGTATTTCCCGACACTTCCATCAGCTGCATGCTTGATCTTATAGATCCACTTGGAGGTTACCACATACTTCCCTTCTCGTCCCTGAATAATATCTTATACATCATTCTTTAAGATATGTTGGTATTCTTCTATTATGGCATGTTGCCATACATGTTCTCTTGTTGCTTCTCTAAGACAAGGAGGCTTAGCATCAATGAAGTGGCTCATGACTGAAGGATAGCTCGAAAATCTCTTTTGCTTTCTCGGGATGTGCCTTGAGAGGCTTTTATGTTTCGCTGCCTCTTGCAGAGTGAGTCTAGGTAGACCCTTTATGCCCTACTACAATATCTCTAAACATATCAACTAGAGAAACTGGATCAACTAGAATAATGTTTGTCTCCCTCTGAACTGCTGACGGGGGAGAAGGCATTGTTTCACTGTCAATCTCCATTTGAGATTCTTTGGATCCTTGAAAGGCTATCTCTTCTTCAAGGACAACATTTTCTACTTGTCTCAATCTGTCTCTGACCAGGGATGTCGATTTTAGAATTTCTTTGAAGATTCACTGTTATCCCATAAATGTATCCTTTCTCCCTGAAGGGTCTAGCTTGGACTTCTTCTCTTTGGGTACATGAAAATACACTGGGCACCCAGATATCCTGAAGTGTTTAATATCAGGCTTCACTCTAGTGACGGCTTCTTCGTGAGTTATTTTTTAAAGTTTGGTGAAGACTCTTGTTCTGAACATATACTGTGTCATACATGCTTCTGCCCATAGAATCATAGAAGGATTTTGATCATGCATTATTGCATTGATTGCCTCAATGATGGTTCTATTCTTCCTCTTTCTCAAATAGTTTTGACTCCCTCTGAGTCAAGTGACTCCCTATGAGGGATAAACATCTTCCTTTCTTGTTAACCTATCTGGAACAAGAAAACAAAAAGAACCAACACAATAATATCTCCTAAAGGAGAATAATGAGTACATCTCTAGAATCAAAACAATTTAAGGAATGTTGTCACAACTACAATACCTACTTGTAATGTAGCAAACTTTAGAAATATAGGTTAGAGGAATGACAATTACAACAATCAAACCTAGAGTCTTCACTTCTAGTGTGTTGTTCCTCTGAATGCACTGAGATCCCTCTCGATCCATGACTTCAACAAAAGGTCCCTTCCTCTTGCAATTATCCTCATGGAAATGATACAAATAATAAGTATACAAGTGCATACTTGAGGGTGCTGATATGATTTCTCCAATGGCACCTGGTTGATCTCTGTTCTCATGACAATGCACCCAACACTTTGGGATTTCACACGTTCACCTTGTGCTCAACCACATGCACGCCCAACTCTGCAGATCATCTTTCTCATTGTGTTACACAGGAGAATCATTTGGAGTTCTTCTCAACTCTCTGTATGGAGGAGGTCATCTCTACGTTCCAGCTCTGTCTCAGATAGGAACTACACACCCTTCTCAGGGGCTTTCTCTCAAGTTTGTAAGTTGGAGAATGTCTCACATAACTGCAATGGTCCACATCTCACAGGCTTGTAAGCTCGAGAATGTCTCACATAGTTGCAATCATCAACAATCTACAATAGGAGTTGCGCAAGTTTTTTCTGGCTGGCATTCACTCTTTCCACAATCTCTGTTATTTCCATCTGTCCCCCGCGCACTGATTCTTGGTTTTCCTGTAGATGATGTACAAGGGTACTCTGTGTCAGATTTATGGAGTGTTGTAACTCCTTGCTGAAACCTGCTAGAATCTGTGGCTCACTGTCCTCACCTGAACCCTCCATTTCTTCCTCTGTCTCACCTGTCAGCTTCCTGCGTCTGCCCACGTAAATACCACTGAACTTTTGCATGCGCTAATCCCCACAAGCTAGGAGGATCAATGCTCTGATACCATTGTAATGTTCCCAAGCCAATTTTTTTGCTCAAAACACTAACTACTGACTATTTGTTATGTATGCTTATGTATTTGCAAGTTTACTCATGGAGTTGCATATTAGGGTTTTCTTGATGTTGATTAAGCAATGGAATAATAGATTTGAAGCATATAATCATAAACAAGACAAGATACACAAAGAACACCATTATAGGACCAATAATGTCAGATCTGAGCTTTATTTAGATAGTAGGAAGATCCTTTGAACAAGAGATCTGCAAATCTGGAAGAAAACCCCAATAATAACAAAGATGGGTTGCCAACCGATACAATAATAAGCAATACAATGATAATAGCCTCCCAAAGGTTGTTTGAGAAGAAGATCCAAGCCTCCAAAGGTTAACATCATGCAAGAGAAGACTAAAGATAAGAAATCCTGGTCCAATACATTGCAGAACCCCTCCAACTTGCTGAGTTGTGCACTGTTCTGACTATTGATGAACCCTCAAGTTTTGACCCTCCTCTTTCTATGCTCTAAATGCCTCCAAACTTTCCCGGAATGTAGATCAGGCTAGTATAATCCTCCTGGCCAAGTTTCAAGTTGAATGGATGAGTTCTGCTCCAACTAAGCAAACCCCCAACTGGTTGCACCCTCCTAGTTTGATTGAATCAACAAGATTTCATTCTCCCTTCTAGGAGCCTCCAAATGCCACCAAAATCTCCAGGATGATAGATCGGGCCAATACGAACAAGCTGATGAAATCTCAAGATAATCTATGAATATCTAGGCCAATAAACAAGGAAAACCACTTCTTGCAATGCACCCCTCTCTCCTCCAAGTCGTGCCAAGCTCCAGGAAATAAACTGCTACGATAACCTCCTCCGTAATAGACTAGAAATGATGCAAGGGACCATACGAAGAAAACCTAGATGCTCCTTTGCCAAGAAGCTCCCTCCTTTCTTCAGATCGAGCCAAACTCCTCAAGGTGGTGCGCCCCCTTAGCTGGAAACCCCCTAGGTTGTGCACTAACTTATCTCTGCCACTAGATCAGACCCCTGCAACACTGTAGAATGGTGTGGGAGAATTATTTCACCTCCGAGACCAAGCCTGGATCAAGGAAGGTGGAATCTTTCACCACTGAGTTGATCTCTAGGGTTTTAGACTCAAAACCCTCAAAACTGCTTGTGCTCAAGAGCTCCAATGCAAAATAAGATAATAATCCAGAATACCTTAGAAGTGCGCCCTGCCCTTTCTTTTATAGCTCCAGTCTATTCATCTGTTGAGTTAGTTAACCCTTAGGGTTAACTCTTAACTTTAACTCACCTTTTCTTTTCTTTCATTGAGTTACCCTTTTTCACACAAAGTCAACTCAGTAATAGAATGTTATGTTTAGGAAGTGTCTTCTGGTTGACTTTGTCCCCAAGATGACTGAGACTATAGTCTAGTGGGGATATATAGACTACTGAGTCTCTTTGGACCTCTTCATCAAGAGGTGGGGGACATTAGAAGGTACTTCTACACATGTCTTTGTGTCTAGATGTGTGGAAATCGACTAATTGACCTTTAACCTTAGTAATTTCACTTTCATAATTTAATTATTTAAGTGAAATGACTTTTATAAGAAAAGTGAGTTAATCTAATGAAATGCTAAAGTTTTGACTTAGGCTTTGGCATTAATGAATTAGATGAATCTCAACCATTGATCTCAAGTGGGTTGAGTTTTAATTTCAACCGTCAATCACTTTGGAGATTAGGGTTTTTCTTCGATCATAACTCAAGTTTATAAAAGGAAGGTTAAGTGAAGGAGGAAGACACATTGAGTGAGCACAAGACAATGATCTAGTAAGATATTTGTGATTGGGTGGAGAAGGACATTCATCCAAGTGTGCAGGGTCTGAGGAAGAGAACAATGGGCAGTAAGGGAGAAGCGACCAACAAGATCGAAGGACATATTTTGAGGGTGTGATTATCTAGTAGATCTCTAGGTTTTTGTTATTTGTATTTTTCCTTAGAGGGACATGTTCCCAGACATGGAGCCCTTGTAAGCTTTGATATTATTCTTAACGAGAAGTTGATTTGAAGGGAAACATTTATGTGTGTGCATGAGATTTATTTCTAGTTTTCCTTCTCTTGATTTATTTTTATTTTCATTAAAAAACTCAATTGCGTATTTTATTCAGTAATTCAACAGTAATAAGTAAATTGCAACAAGGTATTTGTTAGGTAATAATTTACTAGGGTGTTGGGTTAAGGAAAATTAACATTACATTCTATAAGAAAATGACTATAAAAAAAAATTGATAGCAAAAATAAAGTGCATGAAAAATATGCACTTTCAAAAAAAAAGGTACCCAAAACGACTACTAAATTCAAATTGCATTATTTCACTACCAATTTCCCATTGGAATTTCTTTCATTTCTACCTTTTTTTATAACATAAATTCTAAACTACAAGAAAAATACAAAGAGACTTGCTAATTTGAGTGTTTATCTTGAGCTCCTATTCGTCTCCCACCTTGTTGACTTGAATTAGCTAACTGAATGTACCACCCTAGGGACCTCTTCTTCCCACCAAATCCCTCGAGATGTGAAGACTACACTAAAAGAGTAACACTCAAATTGTGTAGGAATGTCACCTCCAAAATGGCAACGATGACAATAAGAAAGAGTGAGATATGGATCCCCACCATAAAATATTCAAACATAATTAGAGTTTTCCCATAACTTAGACTTATTTGTCCTATATGATCAACCTTCAAACTAGACAACCTACTACATTATAGTCCATGAACCAAAAACAAGTTAACCACATATTCTAGGCTATGTCTTATTAAAATGTATTTTAATCACTTATATTTAATTACAAATTTAAATTGTTAACTCAAATCAATAAAATAATTAAAATATATGGAATAAAAAGGAAGGATCCCAACTTTTTGTGAACATTTATTTCATGTCAATGTCATGGCGAGCATCGCCATATAGTTTGGGGAAATTTGAATTGGATTTGATTTCGAGTTAGTGAAGTTTAGGCCTCAAACATTTGTTCATTAGGTTGCCATTTTTCACCATAGTGTGGAACATTTGCAACAATGATTTATGACTAACTTTCCACTAATGATTTATGACTATTTTAGGTTTTGTTTTGGATGATTTTTGTTGTAATTTTTCTTTTCGTAAAGTTAAATAAGATTTTAGCAATTTTAATAATAATAATAATATTTTAATTTAAGGTGAGTTAGATATCATATTATAACATATGAGATCATCTTATTTGAAAAATAAGCTTTGAGGAATAAGAAACCCTTTCTAAAACAAGTGTTGCATGGCAATGTAGTCCCTGCCAGGTTGGGATGGGAGTAAATGCGACCTAGTACAGACACGTGGCTAGAAAGTTGAAATACATGTGGTTTGCATGCAGAACATAGTATTCCTGAATTAGTTCTTCCTAAAAAATATAAAAAATTATCAACATTTGAAAGGTTGTTGGACACAAAAAATATAGCATTGGCGAAGTAGTAATTTATAAACTATACATACCTAAAATGTAATTTATAAAGTAGATATCTAGTTTTATACATACAAAATATGTACTTTTATAATGGATCGCGGGTTGTCCGACTGGCGGGCTGAAAATTGGGTGTCTGATGTTCTGTGCCCTACAAATAGCACCGACAATTCTGCGATACAGGAATTGGGCCTCCGATGTTCTATGCGATACATAAATCCAGGAGTGGAGTTGCGGACTATAGAAATTCATCAGAAATAAATAAATTATACATACGAAATATGTAGTTGTATAAAGTAGATATTTAGTTTTATAGATACGAAATTTGTATTTTTATAAAGTATGGGGATGAGATTTTATAGAGCATGCACGGAGCCCTCATTGCATACTTGGCCAGTTTTTGGATCGCCGGTTCTCGGGCTGGCAGGGTCAAAATTGGGCCTCCGATGTTCCACGCCCTACAAATAGCACCGACAGTTCCACGATATACAAAATGACAGGTGGAGTTGCGGAGTATAGAAATTTAAAAAATGTAATTTATGAAGTAGATATCTAGTTTTATACATACAAAATATGTACTTTTATAATGGATCACGGGTTGTCCGGCTGGCGGGCTGAAAATTGGGCGTTTGATGTTCTTTGCCCTGCAGATAGCACCGAAAGTTTTGTGATACAGAAATTGGGCCTCCAATGTTCCGCGTCCTACAAATAGCACCGATAGTTCCGCGATATACAAAATGACAGGTGGAGTTGCGAAGTATAGAAATTTTAAAAATGTAATTTATAAAGTAGATATCTAGTTTTATACATACAGAATATGTACTTTTATAATGGATTGCGGGTTGTCCGGCTAACGGGCTAAAAAATGGGCGTCTGATGCTCTCTGCCCTACAGAGAGCATCGACAGTTCTGCGATACAATTGGGCCTCCGATGTTCTCTGTGATACAGAAATCGAGGAGTGGAGTTGCGGACTGTATAAATTCATAAAAAATAAATAAATTATACATACGAAATATGTAGTTGTATAAAGTAGATATTTAGTTTTATACATACGAAATTTGTACTTTTATAAAGTATGGGGATGGGATTTTATAGAGCATGCATAGAGCCCTCATTGCATACTTCACTAGTTTTTGGATCGCGGGTTCTTGGGTTAGCGGGGTCAAAATTGGGTGCCCTACAAATAGCACCGACAGTTCCACGATATACAAAATGACAGATGGAGTTGTGGAGTATAGAAATTTACCAGAAATTAATAATGTATGTTATATAATAGAATAGTAATAACGTCTGTTACACCGAATTAGTTTGCTTTAAAACTAAGGCATTTCCTGGACAAAAAAGATATAGCATTGCCGAATTAGTTTTATTTGCACACGTTTTATAGAGCATGTACGGAGTGCTCATTCCATACTTAGGCAGTTTTTGGATCGCGGGTTCTCGGGCTGGCGGTTTCAAAAATGGGCCTCTGTTGTTCTGTGACCTACAAATAGCATCGAGAGTTTCGCGATATACAAAATGACTGATGGAGTTGCGGAGTATAGAAATTTAAAAAATGTAATTTATAAAGTAGATATCTAGTTTTATACATACAAAATATGTACTTTTATAATGGATCGCGGGTTGTCCGATTGGCAGGCTGAAAAATGGGCGTCTAATGTTATCTACCCTACAGATAGCACCGACAGTTCTGCGATACAGAAATTGGGCCTCCGATGTTCTCTGCGATACAAAAATCGAGGAGTGGAGTTGCGGACTATAGAAACTCATCAGAAATAAATAAATTATACATACGAAATATGTAGTTGTATAAAGTAGATATTTAGTTTTATAGATACGAAATTTGTACTTTTATAAAGTGTGGGGATGAGATTTTATAGAGCATGCACGGAGCCCTCATTGCATACTTGCCAGTTTTTGGATTGCAGGTTCTCGGGCTGGCGGGGTCAAAATTGGGCGCCCTATAAATAACACCGACAGTTTCGCGATATACAAAATGACAGGTGGAGTTGCGAAGTATAGAAATTTACCAGAAATTAATAATGTTTGTTATATAATAGAATAGTAATAACGTCTGTTACACCGAATTAGTTTGCTTTAAAATTAAGGTTTTTCTTGGACAAAAAAGATATAGCATTGCCAAATTATTTTTATTTGCACACATTGTATAGAGCATGTACGGAGTGCTCATTCCATACTTAGGTAGTTTTTGGATCGCGGGTTCTCTGGCTGGCGGTTTCAAAAATGGGCCTCTGTTGTTCCGTGACCTACAAATAGCATCGAGAGTTCCGCGATATACAAATTGACAAGCGAGCTTGTCAAATATACAAACTTATTATAAAATAAATAATGTCTGTTACATATTTCTGGAAATTACATCAACATTTAAAACATCAACGTCATTGAAGACAAAAAAATTAGCATAGAATAGAAGACAATAAATGTAGCATATCTAAATTAGTTTTCTTTGGAACAAACAAGAAAGGTTCCTGGAAACCCAAAATTTAGTATACAATAAGGGCATTGACGAATCAGTTTTCTTTGGAATTTATCAAAAATTAATAATGTTTCTTACATGTTTCTGGAAATGTAAATGTGTTTGTCATATAGACTGGGATTGGGGCTCCCGCTGACCATAAAAAGAAATAAGTACAAGAATTAGAAACGTCGAAAGAAGAAGTGTGTGACGATAGAGAGGAAGACCTGAAAAGAAGAAATTAGAAGGTATGAGTCTTTGGTTATAGTTTTTAATTTAAAGAGGACATAAGTGGATTGATAAAGAAAAGAAGATGAGAGCATAGACTTAAACTGGATTGATAAACAAAACAAGATGGCAGTATAGACTTACTATGACGCCGATGCGTTTTTGTTGTTGTCGTCGATGGGCAGTGGAGTCATGTTGACCGGTTGTTGCCCTTCCTGGACGAGGCCGTCCATTCTCTGTTGGAACCATTCTTTGATGTAGCTTTTCATGGGGGCTGCGTTGATTTCATCCCGGATTTCTATGTCGTAAAGGTCATTTTCTAATTTTCTTAGATCCATTGAAATACTATGCAGACTCTGTTCAATTTCTTCATTGTGTGAGGCATAGTCCAATACCCAGCACTCGTGCTCATCTAGAAGATGTTCAAGTATCGTAAAACTTTTCGAAAGACAACCCCTTTAAAATATCAACTTGTTCTTGGAAGGCTTCTTTGGTGACTGACAAGGATTTGAGAATTAAGTTAGGATCTTGAACCTCGTTGGTAGTTCCGGTTAAATCCATCTGTAGCAGGCTTGTGAATAAATCTTCCTTTTATGATATGACTTGTTTACATGATTTGACAATGAGCTTCAGGTTGTCAACTTTATTTTGCCAGCATGCTTTTAATTTTTTGGTGCGCTTTGGGGAGGGGAGTTTCTCCTGTCTTCTTTTCAGTTCCGATGTGTTGACGACATAGTTGGAAAAAAGCGCAAGTTCCTGCTCACAGAAAAGTTGTTCATTTTTTAAATTTGCCTCCAAATGTTCCAGCAAATCATTGGCCTTCTTTCCGAAGGAAACTAAATTTTGCAATGTTTCCCAGGCTTCAGTAACTAGCTGCATTTTTTTGTTGATGTTATTCTCTACAAGGGCTATAGAGCATGCAAGGAGGGTAGATGATACTTTCATCTTCGCTGCAGTGGTAGTAGGCATGGTTTTTGCCAAAGGACTGGCAAATTTTGGGGTTGCAATGAAAGCCTGCTCAAATTCGTTGAGGCGTTGTTTCAGATTGGCATGATCTGTTTCCATTCCTCCAATGGAATCACAAAGAATGTCATCAGTTACCTGGTGAAATGAGCAGATTTGGGACGGCGACATTTTGCTAAAGTCAATCTCTATGCGAGATTTGCCTTTATTGTTTGTTACATCTCTCTTTTCAATGACCATGCTTTTAGATTGGTTGTAAAAAATAGCACTTTGGATTACGAAGGATTCATCTATGTCAAAAAATTCGGTGTCAGATATTTCTATTGCGGATGACCCATTTTCTGCGTGTGTTGTTCTTCAATTTTAAGTTGCAGTTTTCCACTTTCAATTTCAGGTTCCTTCGCCTGTCCTACATTGTTTTTTCTCTTCTTCGTCAATGGAATTTTGTGAGAACTATCAATATTTATGCGAGGAGGGTTCTTATCTCCTCCTCCGTTCGAAGATTTCTGGGTTATTTTTTTACTAGGGTGGACCGTCGAAGCGATGCTCCGTGATGTCGTGCTTTTGGGAGTGCTGGCGAGGGACTGGGTACTCTTCTCACCAGATACTTTTCCATGTTCTCTACACAATTCAGTTGTGCTTTGCAATCGACAGAAGCAGAATTGTTGTCGACATTATCCCTGTCTTGGGCCAGGTGTCTATGGATAAAAGAGGTGTTAAAGCCAACACCCAGTAAATGTTCTCGAAAAATGCCATTAGGGTCGAACCCTTTTATCCTTTCAGTGTACGTTAGGTTCAATTTTTTGAAATGGGCGGCAAACTCGTCAATCTTGTTGATGTTTCTGCACACGAAGTCTCCGACTTTCCAGGGCAGAGGAATGAACTGTTTTTTTTTCTTGTCATGGAAAAAATGCAACCAGTGGTTTTATTGCCTTGCTATTTCTACAACAAACATCTTGTCCGTGATGTGTCATGGAAGGAAGGCAGGATTTTCCTTAGAGCCAAAGACCATGAGCACACTGTGATTTTCCTCTTGTTCAAGTGTGCCCTTTTTGTTCAAAAACTCGGTTGCCTGGCCAGACATCCGTGGAGCATCCTTGCCTAACAGTAAATCTTTGAAAACTGAGACAAAGCCATTAAAAACTTCATAAAAACAATGGAAGGCCTTGTGCCTCCACATGCCCTCATGCCAAAATGTTACTGGGTCGAATCCACAATTTATTTTATTTGAAAGAGAAAGTTTTGGAAACAGATAGCAATACACAATTGCGAAAATCAAGTACGATGACATATAAAATTTATTCGATTCTTTGAATCGTGACAACTGGGAACATAGCTCAATGGAAATTAGGTTCCTCCAATCGAAAATGTATTGTTCATTAACTGTGAAATACAAAATATAAATAATTGTATGGGAAATGCTTGTTGTGGATGCCTGTCCCGTTATTCTTGTAAACAACCAAGCAATTTCCCGGAATGGATTTCTAAAGGAACTTACCTGTAGCCTTGTGATATCTTCAAGAACAGTTGTCAGGTCTTTGAGGAAGTTGGCTAAGATGTCCAACCCATTATGATGTTTTTCTAGAAATTGATTGCAGTCTTGTCCTTTGAATGTCAATGCTGGTTTCAGAAATTTTAACATCTCACAGAAGACCTGAGGTGACAAAGAAACATGAGAGTGGTCGCGCAATGGAGTAATTCTTTTGCCTGGAATATATTTTTCGGCGCACCAAGAGACCACCTCCTTATAGTAAAAAAACCTCAGGGATGCAGCCTGCACGAACGATTCTAGAGGTCCAAATCACTTCGTTCTGGGCAGAACATGATGAATTGTAAAAGTATGCCCTGGACCAGTGGAAGGTATGGTCCTCTTGTGCGAACATATTTACTATATCTCCACAAAACTGCTCTCGACCCGCTGCCATAAGTCTACAAGAACGTTTATTTGTTCCTGACGATGAATGAAATGAAAAGTTGGAAGGGATAATATAACCCTGGGCAAATTTTTGTCGAAAGCGTGTGAATGGGAGATGTCCTCGAGACTTTCGTTGATTAATGACAATTTGGACGGCTGTTGCATGATGTGTTGTTAACATTAAACAGTAGTAATTGCATACATAGAAATGCGAACATGGTGGATATTACAATGAGCGATTAAGCATTGTAGATTTCTTGAGCAGGCCAACACGATGACGCGTGTTCGAGATGAACAATCGGAAGGGGCAAAATAACTCTCCACACATCTTGGTTTAATGCGTAATAATGGGATATCTCCTCGAGCTTTTCACCCATTAATGACAATGTTGACGGTTCCTGCATGGCCGACTGTTACCATGAAAGGTTTCTAATTGCATAGTAAGAAAGGACGGAGGTCGCGGCCAGGGGAAAAAAACCGCTACAAAATAGGGTTGCAAGGTACAACCGTTGAAGGTGAGGGGGAGAGGGTCAAATTGTATGTCTCAGAACTTTTTGAGTGCAATACGCATAACAGTGAAGAGGGTATGGTAAGATAGCCGGAAGGATAGGAAGTTAGCGGGGATGGAAGACAACAAGAGATACTTTGAAACATTTGTGAGCAGTGGTAGAGTGAAGGTTGCGAGTTCGACGAGCCCGCGCTAGAATTGTAGATCACAAAAGTTTTGAGTGCAAGATGTACATGACGCAACAAGAAGCAGAGTTCGAAACCGCGAACCCACCAACCATGGCCATAAAATTGGCCAAGTATGGAGAGCAATAGCGGTCGGTCGGATTCGTCGTGTGATTATATAGATGGAGATAAAGATATCTCAACCGACCAAGGCTGGAACCCGCGTTTATAGATAGGCGACTAAGTATATAACGACAAAGCGATAATACAAGGGAAGAAGAAAAGGGAAAAATGACCAACAACTCCACGGTGGAATTGTAAATCATGGAAATTTTGAGTGCAATATGTATATCATGGAACAAGAAGCAACAGAGTTTGAATGCACAAACCCGAAACACTGACTAAGAATTGGAGATTTCGTGAACCCGTTTCATATTGTTGTGTGCAACTGTCACTTGTAAGAGTCATTAGTAAGAGCATAACCAATGTATATTAGCAAGCACATTTGTGAACCATGGCACAATGAATCTTGTGAATTCGAGGAGCCCGCAGTAGAATTGTAGATTGCCAACCCAACAACCGCGGCCATAAAATTGGCTAAGTATGGAAAGCAATAGCGGTCGGTCGGATTCCTGGTGTGATTATATAGATGGAGATAAAGAAGTCAGCCCGCCAATGATGGAACCCGCGATTATAGAAAGGCAACCAAGTATATAACCAAAGAGCCATAATACAGGG
>ML794219.1:162702-179269 GCA_009831015.1 Picea engelmannii | reverse complement strand
TAAATCCAGGAGTGGAGTTGCGGACTATAGAAATTCATCAGAAATAAATAAATTATACATACGAAATATGTAGTTGTATAAAGTAGATATTTAGTTTTATAGATACGAAATTTGTATTTTTATAAAGTATGGGGATGAGATTTATAGAGCATGCACGGAGCCCTCATTGCATACTTGGCCAGTTTTTGGATCGCCGGTTCTCGGGCTGGCAGGGTCAAAATTGGGCCTCCGATGTTCCACGCCCTACAAATAGCACCGACAATTCCGCAATATACAAAATGACAGGTGGAGTTGCAGAGTATAGAAATTTAAAAAATGTAATTTATGAAGTAGATATCTAGTTTTATACATACAAAATATGTACTTTTATAATGGATCACGGGTTGTTCGGCTGGCGGGCTGAAAATTAGGCGTTTGATGTTCTTTGCCCTGCAGATAGCACAGACAGTTTTGTGATACAGAAATTGGGCCTCCAATGTTCCGCGCCCTACAAATAGCACCGATAGTTCCGCGATATACAAAATGACAGGTGGAGTTGCGAAGTATAGAAATTTTAAAAATGTAATTTATAAAGTAGATATCTAGTTTTATACATACGAAATATGTACTTTTATAATGGATCGTGGGTCATCCGGCTAGCAGGCTAAAAATTGGGCGTTTGATGCTCTCTGCCCTATAGATAGCACCGACAGTTCTGTAATACAAAAATTGGGCCTCCGATGTTCTCTGTCATACAGAAATCGAGGAGTGGAGTTGCGGACTATATAAATTCATCAAAAAGAAATAAATTATACATACGAAATATGTAGTTGTATAAAGTAGATATTTAGTTTTATACATACAAAATTTGTACTTTTATAAAGTATGGGGATGGGATTTTATAGAGCATGCACAGAGCCCTCATTGCATACTTCGCTAGTTTTTGGATCGCGGGTTCTTGGGTTGGCAGGGTCAAAATTGGGTGCCCTACAAATAGCACCGACAGTTCCGCGATATACAAAATGACAGATGGAGTTGTGGAGTATAGAAATTTACCAGAAATTAATAATGTATGTTATATAATAGAATAGTAATAACGTCTGTTACACCGAATTAGTTTGCTTTAAAACTAAGGCATTTCTTGGACAAAAAAAATATAGCATTGCCGAATTAGTTTTATTTGCACACGTTTTATAGAGCATGTATGGAGTGCTCATTCCATACTTAGGCAATTTTTGGATCGCGGGTTCTCGGGCTGGCGGTTTCAAAAATGGGCCTCTGTTGTTCTGTGACCTACAAATAGCATCGAGAGTTCCGCGATATACAAAATGACAGATGGAGTTGTGGAGTATAGAAATTTAAAAAATGTAATTTATAAAGTAGATATCTAGTTTTATACATATAAAATATGTACTTTTATAATGGATCGCGGGTTGTCCGATTGGCAGGCTGAAAAATGGGCGTCTAATGTTCTCTGCCCTACAAATAGCACCGACAGTTCTACGATACAGAAATTGGGCCTCCGATGTTCTCTGCGATACAAAAATCGAGGAGTGGAGTTGCAAACTATAGAAATTCATCAGAAATAAATAAATTATACATATGAAATATGTAGTTGTATAAAGTAGATATTTAGTTTTATAGATACGAAATTTGTACTTTTATAAAGTGTGGGGATGAGATTTTATAGAGCATGCACGGAGCCCTCATTGCATACTTGGCCAGTTTTTGGATTGCGGGTTCTCGGGTTGGCGGGGTCAAAATTGAGCGCCCTATAAATAACACCAACAGTTTCGCAATATACAAAATGACAGGTGGAGTTGCGGAGTATAGAAATTTACCAGAAATTAATAATGTCTGTTATATAATAGAATAGTAATAACGTCTGTTACACCGAATTAGTTTGCTTTAAAACTAAGGTTTTTCTTGGACAAAAAAGATATAGCATTGCCAAATTAGTTTTATTTGCACACATTTTATAGAGCATGTATGGAGTGCTCATTCCATACTTAGGTAGTTTTTGGATCGCGGGTTCTCTGGCTGGCGGTTTCAAAAATGGGCCTCTGTTGTTCCGTGACCTACAAATAGCATCGAGAGTTCCGCGATATACAAATTGACAAGTGGGCTTGTCAAATATACAAACTTAGTATAAAATAAATAATGTATGTTACATATTTCTGGAAATTACATCAACATTTAAAACATCAACATCATTGAAGACAAAAAAATTAGCATAGAATAGAAGACAATAAATGTAGCATATCTAAATTAGTTTTCTTTGGAACAAACAAGAAAGGTTCCTGGAAACCCAAAATTTAGTATACAATAAGGGCATTGACGAATCAATTTTCTTTGGAATTTATCAAAAATTAATAATGTTTCTTACATGTTTCTGGAAATGTAAATGTGTTTGTCATATAGACTGGGATTGGGGCTCCTGCGGACCATAAAAAGAAATAAGTACAAGAATTAGGAACGTCGAAAGAAGAAGTGTGTGACGATAGAGAGGAAGACCTGAAAAGAAGAAATTAGAAGGTATGAGTCTTTGGTTATAGTTTTTAATTTAAAGAGGACATAAGTGGATTGATAAAGAAAAGAAGATGAGAGCATAGACTTAAACTGGATTGATAAACAAAACAAGATGGCAGTATAGACTTACTATGACGCCGATGCGTTTTTGTTGTTGTCGTCGATGGGCAGTGGAGTCTTGTTGACCGGTTGTTGCCCTTCCTGGACAAGGCCGTCCATTCTCTGTTGGAACCATTCTTTGATGTAGCTTTTCATGGGGGTTGTGTTGATTTCATCCCGGATTTCTATGTCGTAAAGGTCATTTTCTAATTTTCTTAGATCCATTGAAATACTATGCAGACTCTGTTCAATTTCTTCATTGTGTGAGGCATAGTCCAATACCCAACGCTCGTGCTCATCTAGACGATGTTCAAGTATCGTAAAATTTTTCGAAAGACAACCCCTTTAAAATATCAACTTGTTCTTGGAAGGCTTCTTTGGTGACTGACAAGGATTTGAGAATTAAGTTAGGATCTTGAACCTCGTTGGTAGTTCCGACTAAGTCCATCTGTAGCAGGCTTGTGAATAAATCTTCCTTTTATGATATGACTTGTTTACATGATTTGACAATGAGCTTCAGGTTGTCAACTTTCTTTTGCCAGCATGCTTTTAATTTTTTGGTGTGCTTTGGGGAGGGGAGTTTCTCCTGTCTTCTTTTCAATTCCGATGTGTTGATGACATAGTTGGAAAAAGGCGCCAGTACCTGCTCACAGAAAAGCTGTTCATTTTTTAAATTCGCCTCCAAATGTTCCAGCAAATCATTGGCCTTCTTTCTGAAGGAAACTAAATTTTGCAATGTTTCTCAGGCTTCAATAACTAGCTGCATTCTTTTGTTGATGTTATTCTCTACAAGGGCTATAGAGCATGCAAGGAGGGTAGATGATACTTTCATCTTCGCTGCAGTGGTAGTAGGCATGGTTTTTGCCAAAGGACTGGCAAATTCTGGGGTTGCAATGAAAGCCTGCTCAAATTCATTGAGGCGTTGTTTCAGATTGGCATGATCTGTTTCCATTCCTCCAATGGAATCACAAAGAATGTCATCAGTTACCTGGTGAAATGAGCAGATTTGGGACGACGACATTTTGCTAAAGTCAATCTCTGTGCGAGATTTGCCTTTCTTGTTTGTTACATCTCTCTTTTCAATGACCATGCTTTTAGATTGGTTGTAAAAAATAGCACTTTGGATTACGAAGGATTCATCTGTGTCAAAAAATTCGGTGTCAGATATTTCTACTGCGGACGACCCATTTTCTGCGTGTGTTGTTCTTCAATTTTAAGTTACAGTTTTCCACTTTCAATTTCGGGTTCCTCCGCCTGCCCTACATTGTTTTTTCTCTTCTTCGTCAATGGAATTTTGTGAGAACTATCAATATTTATGCGAGGAGGGTTCTTATCTCCTCCTCCGTTCAAAGATTTTTGGGTTGTTTTTTTACTGGGGTGGACCGTCGAAGCGATGCTCCGTGATGTCGTGCTTTTGGGAGTGCTGGCGAGGGACTGGGTACTCTTCTCACCGGATACTTTTCCATGTTGTCTGCACAATTCAGTCGTGCTTTGCAATCGACAAAAGCAGAATTGTTGTCGACATTATCCCTGTCTTGGGCCAGGTGTCTATGGATAAAAGAGGTGTTAAAGCCAACACCCAGTAAATGTTCTCGAAAAATGCCATTAGGGTCGAACCCTTTTATCCTTTCAGCGTACGTTAGGTTCAATTTTTTGAAATGGGCGGCAAACTCGTCAATCTTGTTGATGTTTCTGCACACGAAGTCTCCGACTTTCCAGGGCAGAGGAATGAACTGTTTTTTTTTCTTGTCATGGAAAAAATGCAACCAGTGGTTGTATTGCCTTGCTATTTCTGCAACAAACATCTTGTCCGTGATGTGGCATGGAAGGAAGGCAGGATTTTCCTTAGAGCCAAAGACCATGAGCACACTGTGATTTTCCTCTTGTTCAAGTGTGCCCTTTTTGTTCAAAAACTTGGTTGCCTGGCCAGACATCCGTGGAGCATCCTTGCCTAACAGTAAATCTTTGAAAACTAAGACAAATCCATTAAAAACTTCATAAAAACAATGGAAGGCCTTGTGCCTCCATATGCCCTCATGCCAAAATGTTACTGGGTCGAATTCACAGTTTATTTTATTTGAAAGAGAAAGTTTTGGAAACAGATAGCAATACACAATTGTGAAAATCAATTACGATGACATATAAAATTTATTCGATTCTTTGAATCATGACAACTGGGAACAGAGCTTAATGGAAATTAGGTTCCTCAAATCGAAAATGTATTGTTCATTAACTGTGAAATACAAAATATAAATAATTATATGGGAAATGCTTGTTGTGGATGCCTGTCCCGTTATTCTTGTAAACAACCAAGCAATTTCCAGGAATGGATTTCTAAAGGAACTTACCTGCAGCCTTGTGATATCTTCAGGAACAGTTGTCGGGTCTTTGAGGAAGTTGGCTAAGATGTCCAACCCATTATGATGTTTTTCTAGAAATTGCTTGCAGTCTTGTCCTCTGAATGTCAATGCTGGTTTCGGCAATTTTAACATCTCACAGAAGACCTGAGGTGACAAAGAAACATGAGAGTGGTCACGCAATGGAATAATTCTTTTGCCTGGAATATATTTTTCGGCGCACCAAGAGACCACCTCCTTACAGTAAAAAAACCTCAGGGATGCAGCCTGCACGAACGATTCCAGAGGTCCAAATCACTTCGTTCTGGGCAGAACGAGATGAATAGTAAAAGTATGCCCTGGACCAGTGGAAGGTCTGGTCCTCTTGTGCGAACATATTTACTATATCTCCACAAAACTGCTCTCGACCTGCTGCCATAAGTCTACAAGAACGGTTATTTGTTTTTGACGATGAATGAAATGAAAAGTTGGAAGGGATAATATAACCCTGGGCAAATTTTGGTCGAAAGCGTGTGAATGGGAGATGTCCTCGAGACTTTCGTTGATTAATGACATTTTGGACGGCTGTTGCATGATGTGTTGTTAACATTAAACAGTAGTAATTGCATACATAGAAATGCGAACATGGTGGATATTGCAATGAGCGATTAAGCATTGTAGATTTCTTGAGCAGGCCAACACGATGACGCGTGTTCGAGATGAACAATCAGAAGGGGCAAAATAACTCTCCGCACATCTTGGTTTAATGCGTAATAATGGGATATCTCCTCGAGCTTTTCGCCCATTAATGACAATGTTGATGGTTCCTGCATGGCCCACTGTTACCATGAAAGGTTTCTAATTGCATAGTAAGAAAGGACGGAGGTCGCGGCCAGGGGAAAAAAACCGCTACAAAATAGGGTTGCAAGGTACAACCGTTGAAGGTGAGGAGGAGAGGGTCAAATTGTATGTCTCAAAACTTTTTGAGTGCAATACGCATAACAGTGAAGAGGGTATGGTAAGACAGCCGAAAGGATAGGAAGTTAGCGGGGATGGAAGATAGCGAGAGATACTTTGAAACATTTGTTAGTAGTGGTAGAGTGAAGGTTGCGAGTTCGATGAACCCGCGCTAGAATTGTAGATCACAAAAGTTTTGAGTGCAAGATGTACATGACGCAACAAGAAGTAGAGTTCGAAACCGCGAACCCGCCAACCATGGCCATAAAATTGGCCAAGTATGGAGAGCAATAGCGGTCGGTTGGATTCGTCGTGTGATTATGTAGATGGAGATAAAGATATCTCAACCGACCAAGGCTGGAACCCGTGTTTATAGATAGGCGACTAAGTATATAATGACAAAGCGATAATACAAGGGAAGAAGAAAAGGGAAAAAGGACCAACAACTCCGCGGTGGAATTGTAAATCATGGAAATTTTGAGTGCAATATGTATATCACGGAACAAAAAGCAACAGAGGTTGAATGCATGAACCAGAAACACTGACTAAGAATTGGAGATTTTGTGAACCCGTTTCATATTGTTGTGTGCAGCTGTCACTTGTAAGAGTCATTAGTAAGAGCATAACCAATGTATATTAGCAAGCACATTTGTGAACTGTGGCACAGTGAATCTTGCGAATTTGAGGAGCCCGCAGTAGAATTGTAGATTGCCAACCCAACAACCGCGGCCATAAAATAGGCTAAGTATGGAAAGCAATAGCGGTCGGTCGGATTCCTGGTGTGATTATATAGATGGAGATAAAGAAGTCAGCCCGCCAATGATGGAACCCGCGATTATAGAAAGGCAACCAAGTATATAACCAAAGAGCCATAATACAGGGGAAGAAGAAAAGGGAAAAATGAGAAAGGAGTCGGTGGTGGAATTGTAGATCACAGAAATTTTGAGTAGAAGATGTGAACCCGGTAGTCGATTTGTATATTGCGAAGGGTCGAATGCCAACTGAGGCAACGACAGATACTTCAGAACATTTGTGAACTGTGGTACAACAAAGCTTAATGCCAACCCGATACAGTATCCAAGAGTTGCACATTTAGTGAACCCGCCAACAGTAGGATCCAAAACAGGCTGAGAACGTGTTTGCAGAAGACGGAAGTCATCGACGTCCAACTTGTATCGTTCCGAACATTTGAATGCATAATTTGTAACACGGAAGAGAAGACGATGTCTGAACCCAACAATCAATTTTGTATATTGCCCAGGGTGCGATGTCACCTGTTTCGTACCTGTGTCTAGTTCTCACTAGTAAGAGCTAATTTAGTATCGAAAATAATTTCTTAGATTCTGTTAGATACTTCATAGGGATTAGCATCGGTAAACAATGGCAATATCAACCCCGCCAGCCCTGCATTCCATGTGTGAATTTGTATATCGCGGAACTCGAACCGTTGTTTGGAAGAAATAGAACAATATAAGTGCAATGTTGAGTCAGCCAGTCCGCAGGTCCGCTTGTCAATTTGTATATCGCAGAATTCTGGGTGCTATTTGCAACACACGCAACAATGGAGGCCCAATTTTGAGCCCGCCCGCCCGAGAACCCGCGATAAAAAATGTCGCCAGGTGTGGAATGCAGAATTCATACATGCTCTATAAGATATCAACTCGACAAAAGGAGGATCCAAAACAGGCTGAGAAGGTGTTTGCAGAGGAGGCGAGGCTCGGACCTTCTAATTGTATCGCTCCTAACAGTTGAATGCATAATCTGTAACAAGGAAGAGCGGACGATGTCGGAATCCGGTAGTCAATTTGTATATTGCGGAGAGTGCAATTCCAACTGTTTCATACCTCTATGTCCAGTTCTCACTACTAAGAGCTAATTTAGTATTCAAAATATTTTTTTAGACATTGTTAGATACTTCATAGGGACTACCATCCATAAACAATGGCAATTTCCACCTCGTCAGTCCTGCATTCCGTGTGTCAATTTCTATATTGCAGAACTGGGATCGTTGTTTGGAGGACACGAAACAATAGAAGTGAAATGTTGATTCAGCCAGTCCGCAGGTTCGCTTGTCAATTTGTATATCGCGGAACTTTGGGTGCTATTTGTAGGCTACAGAACAATGGAGACCCAATTTTGAGCCCGCCCGCCTGAGAACCCACGATCCAAAATGTCGCTAGGTATGGAATGCGGAATTTGTACATGCTCTATAAAATATCATGTCCATATTTTATAGTCTCATAATACATGGGAAGAAAAAAAGGGGAAAATGATGGAGGAGTTCGCAGTGGAAGTGTAGATAATACACGGGAAGAAGAGAAGGGAAAAAGAACTAAGTATCTCGTAGAAGAACATCTGTTGTTTGATTATTAATGCAAATGCTTGTGAATCCCTGCTGAGTTGTCACCAGTTAAGCCATAAATTGTAGATCACGGAAGTATCTTTCGTATCACTTTTGTCCACTTGTCACTAGTAAGAGCATTGTTGATGTATATCAGGAAGGACGCGAAGTTATTGGGGATGGAAAGCAGGAACAAATACTTTGAACGAACTTAATGTATACGAGGAACCCGCGGTGGAATTGTAGATCACAGATGTTTTGAGTGCAAGATGTATATAGAGGAACAATAAGTAGCTGGGTTCGCAAGCGCCGACCCCGCAGCGACGGACATAAAATTGGCTAAGTATGGAAAAGAACAGCGGTTGGTTAGATCTGTGGTGCGAGGATATAGATGGAGATGTTAAGGCATGAATTGCAGATCACTAGTAAAAGCATTAAGTGTAGATCACTGAAGTTCTTTGGCTACAACATGTATATGACGAAATAGGGGACATAGGTGGTGGGTGTCGCGAACCCGAGGCCTGCTGCCTAGATAATTGGCTAAGTATTGGCCAAGACAAAGTTTTGATATCTATTTCAATATTTTTCATACTAGTATCTATCAATGGAGAAAGTTTTCATGTTTATCTTAATAGTATTCATACTAATATATATTAATGGATCATTTCTATTTCAAATGCAAATGATTTCCCAATTTGCAAGATGCTCTCTGGCTTGCGAATTTCGTTGAAACCACGAAAATTTTGACTGCAAGTTGAAAATAACACAATAAGAAACATGAACTTGCATTGTGGTCTCAACGAGATCAACTCCTTATCATCTAATCATCTTGTATTCGTTGCAATGACATCAACAAATGCCGACTCTCCATAAACATCATATCTAAATTAAATTAAATGCAATCAAAATTTGGTGTGACTTTAAGTAATTAAAGCATAAATCGCAGACCACGGAAGTTCGTAGGCTACAAGATGTATATGAAGGAACAATGGACATAGTTGTTTAATACCGCAAACCCAAACATAATTGTCTAAGCTTTGCCAAAGAGGAAGTTTTTTGTATTTATTCCAATAGTACTGATATTAGTATATATGCACAAATATTATCAAATAGAAAAAGCTGCAATATATCCAACATACTTCATAGGAACATTTCAACTGCGTTGTTGTAACTCATTAATTATTCTTAAATGTAAAATGTAAAGAAAGAACACATCAGGTTTTATTTAGATTGAAGTAGTGGGCAGCAGAAACGAAAGGTTGTCCTTCATGTTTAACGACACAGAGGAAGAAGGTACAAAATACAATTAAAACAAATACCAAAAATTGGAAAATACTATTAAAATATAAACCGAAATTATTCTATATTCAAATAAGATGGGTTACAAAGGCTATTTGTGACAACAATTGCAATTTTGCCTGCCCTCGACCAATAAAAAATATGTACATTGATGAAGCTTCTTCATAGTTTTCTTGACGTTCAAACTATTTCTTCGTAAAAAACGAGTTCAATATCAATTTTGGGTTTTGTACTTAATTGGTGTTGCCAAGTACATCTATCTCAGTTTTTTGATTACCTTGTATGTAGGTAGTGACATGTATTCTCGCTATATTCGATCGTTTGTTTGGTTGAGAAGCCTGCCTGCGGATTTATATGTGGAACTTCTTTGCTTTATTACAGTAAATTGAAAGAAACGTCCAACCCATATGAAAAATGCAAATCTGTTGAGGTACATAACTTCTTTGGGCAGCAGAGGTGTGGCAAGTGCATCAAATGCTGCAGAATGCACCAGCACAGGGTTGGCAAGTGTATCAAATGTTGCAGATGGCATCAGAATATATCTTTCCTCATAGCTGTAGAGGTATGGCGACCGACATAAAGGTTTGGAATGTTCGGAGGTCACGCCAAATATGTGGAGTCTGCAACTACATCCAGAGGAAACCGAACAAACTTTGACAAAGAACATAGCTTTCTGTCAAGTCGGCTACCAGACCCACATGCAGGTCATCAAACTATGAAATAGAAGCTTTTGTAGTGATAATACGTCATTTTATCCACCCATACAATTTCTGTTACCCACCTCCGAGGTAGACAAATACTAGTGCAATCTCTACAATTCGATACACTTGCCAAATCTGTGTTGTTGGAAGAAGCTATTTACTTAAACGAAGAACTATTTTGCACGTGACCTCAAAATCCATTACAATTCCCAGCAAGAAAACAAAGAAGTTCAACCAACAAATCTCCAGGCAGCCTTTTCAACCAACCAAAGCATCGAAGATAGGGAGAACACCAACCAGAACATACTTGTTCTTTTTTCTTCGTCCTCTCTAAGTTTCTCTTGTATAACATAGTTTTTTTTTTACTCAAAGTTCACGTCACATAAAACCAGTCTGTCTTCTTTCATGTGCCCCTCAATCACATCTCTAAGTTGTCTTGCATGTCCATGACCAGGAACATTAGAACGAAGGCACCCTAAAGCACAACTCTTTGATGATAGAGAGAAATGGCAATAAGTATTTAAAACAAACGTTGGATGGTCTTCCGTAGATTTTGTGTTGATTCGCTTTAATGACATATGTTCTTGATATTTTCACTTATTAATGCCAATCTTTTTGAATACGTACATTGAATAGTGACTAGCAACACGTATTAAAATTCCCATATCCGAGCAGATTCTCAAATCTGACATCTAAGATATGCACAATATTAAAGAGGGACATGACGTCAAGGCCTCTGTGGGTGACACGTTTGCCAACTATCCCGAAGCTTTTAAAAAAATTATAACTGCACAAGCAAAAAAATAAAATAAAAAGTATTTTCGCAAATTCAAAATGCAGGCAAAAAGAAATTACCAGATCCGATAGTATTCGCGTGTCTATTCATTTTAATGGGAGATGTCCTTGAGCTTTCCAGTTATTAAAGCCCATCATTTCGAAATGCACAATATTAAAGAGGGACATGACGTCAAGGCCTCTGTTAGCGACACGTTCATGAACTATGATGAAGCTTTTAAGAAAACTAAAACTGCACAAGCAAAAAAAACAAAAACAAAAAATATTTTTGCAAATTCAAAATGCAGGCAAAAAGAAATTACCAGATCTCATAATATTCGTCTGTCTATTCATTTTAATGGGAGATGTCCTTGAGCTTTCCAGTTATTAAAGCCCATATTTTCGAACTTGTCTGGTCGGTTCTGACTTTTGAAAACATATTTAATGTGTATTGGGAAGCGCTGAAGGTAGTGGGGATGGAGCCCTATGTAACAGACGTTACTACTATTTTTCTGTTTTTGTTGAGGACCGTAAGTAAAACGTACGTAAAGAAAAGTAATTCAAGAATGATAGTTTTTTTGCACCAGTTGTTCAAGTTCAAATACTTCACAAGTCCGTTTGTCAATTTGTATATCGTAGAACTCTTTGTGCTATTTGTAGGACATAAAACAATAGAAACCGAACTTAGAGCCCACCACCTCAAAAACCCGCGATCAAAAAAATGCTTACTATTTTTTTTTTGTGTCTTTTGTCCACCAGGGTATGTAAAACGTACATAAAGTAAACCATTTCGAGAATGCTAATTTTTTTGGACATGATGCCCTTCAAATTAAAATAGTCCGCAAGTCCGATTGTCAATTTGTATATCGCGGAACTCTCTGATTGTCAATTTTTAGCCGCCTACCCCCAGAACCCGTGATGCAAAAATAGGCTAACTATGGGATGAGGGCTCCGTCCATGCTTTATATATCTACTTTATAAAATTACATATTTCCTATGTTTAAATTATGTTGTCCAGGAGCCCTTCTTATAAAGAAAACTAATTTGGAAATGCTAATGTATACACCATAGTTCGATACAACCTATCTGCGAAGTTGCGTCCATGAAACTGGCTAAGTATGGAACTGAACTGCGGTCAGTCGGAATGATGGCGGAACTCTCCGTGCTATTTGCAGGGCACGAAACAATAGAAACCCAATTTTCAGCCTGCCACCCCGAGAACCCGCAATCATTAACTTATGTTGTACAGGAAACCTATAATTTCATAAATTGCATTCTCTTCTGTCCAGGAGGCCTTCATTTAAAGAAAACTAATTCGGGAAAGCTAATGTATACACCGAACACGACCTGTCATAGTTCGATATAATCTATTGGCGACGCTGCGTCCATAAAATTGGCTTAGTATGCAACCGATGGCGGTCGGTCGAAATAACCACAGAAACGCGAGAAACTAGAGTCAAACGCAGTTTACAACACGAAAGTAAAACAAAGAGAACAGGTATATCTCCCACACAACAAAAGGCATTGTCATAACTATGAAACCATAGTAACACAAAATCAATGGAAAAAGCATCGACAACTATGAAATATATTTTGAGCCCGACAAATTCTGCTTCAACGCGTAACATATGCAATTTACACCGCCTGCAATTCTTTAGTTTGTTATTTTATCCTAATAGTATTCTACGCAAACTGCAGTGCAAAAATTCAAATTAAAATAGTCCGCAAGTCCGATTGTCAATTTGTATATCGCAGAACTCTCCGATTGTCAATTTTCAGCCGCCTACCCCGAGAACCCGCGATGTAAAAACTGGCCAAGTATGGGATGAGGGCTTCGTGTATGCTTTATATATCTACTTTATAAAATTGCATATTTCCTATGTTTTATTTATGCTGTCCAGGAAACCTACAATTTGATAAATTTCAATGTCTTATGTCCAGGAGCCCTTCTTATAAAGAAAACTAATTCGAAAATGCTAATGTATACACCATAGTTCGATATAACCTATCCACGAAACTGCGTCCATAAAACTGGCTAAGTATGGAACCAAACTGCGGTCGGTCAGAATGATCGCAGAACTCTCCGTGCTATTTGCAGGGCATGGAACAACAAAAGCCCAATTTTCAGCTCGCCACCCCTAGAACTCGCGAGCATTAACTTATGCTGTCCAGGAAACCTATAATTTCATAAATTGCGTTATCTTTTGTCCAGGAGGTCTTCTTTTAAAGAAAACTAATCTGGGAAAGCTAATGTATACACCAAACACGACCTGTCATAGTTCGATAGAACCTATTGGCGAAGCCGCGTCCATAAAACTGGCTAAGTATGCAATCGAATGACGGTCGGTCGGAATGACCACATAAACGCGAGAAACTAGAGTCAAACACAGTTTACAACATGAAAGTAAAAGGGAGAGAACAACTATATCTCCCACACAACAAAAGACATTCTCATAACTCTTAAACCATAGTAACACAGAATCCATGGAAAAAGCATCGACAGCTATGAAATATATTTTGAGACCGACAAACTCTGCTTCAACGCGTAACAGATGCAATTTACATCGCCTACAATTCTTTACTCTGTTATTTTATCTTAATAGTATTCTACGCAAATTGCAGTGCAAAAAAAATGTAACCAGAGATCCAACCACAAATGCAGCTTCCCAACATTGCAAACCCTAGGCAAGCAAGAACAAGCACCAAATAACAACCCAGCTAACAACCACCAAAAGGCCCAACTGCAAGCGCAGGACTGGAACCCTGCAAAGTCGAATCAAGCAACAATAAACAACATACAACGAAGAAAGAAGCAAGCAACAAAGTCGAATCAAGCAACAATAAACAACATACAACGAAGAAAGAAGCAAGTAATAACCACTCCCCTAAGAACGATGTTGTTCCAATTGCGATTGAAGAAACCCAAACGTGCAAACTGCAACAACACGAACACACAAGCAAGAACAACGACAACATGCAAATAAGAAATCAGTGCCATGCAAAAAACAAGCATGGACCAGTGAACCAACAATGCCGCTGGAGCATATAAATTAAAAAAACGGAAGAAAATGTCTTGTAACAACCCTGTTAAGTAACCATTCAACACTACCAAGCCTGTTAGGTAAACATTTAAGTGTGTCATAAATGCACTGTAAACATTTAAGAAAAAAATTCAATGCGACATGTCTTTCATGTATCCCAAATAAATAATTATATTTTTTGTAACAATAGTTCGAACACTAGAGAATGTATTGGAAAGCCAAACTTTCGATATGCCCATATATCAAACATTGCCATAAATTTACCTAGCATAAAATGCTAAACCAAACATTCGAATTAATGCTAGCATTAATCTACCTTCGACGACTGCATAACAAAATATATGATTCAAAAAGACCATATACGATCAAATACTTTGGATATGCCAACATATATAACATTAAGAATAACGAAGCCGTCAATAAGACCTCCAATCCATTGTCCAATCATATCATGACAAATATGGTACTTTTTTTTATAGAAAAATCGATGTTTTCAGTTCCCTGGTCCCAACAATACCTAATATGGAAATATTTATGGTCAAAGCACACAATAATATGAAGTCAACGATTTATCGATCGCTATAGTCCCTATACGTCTACGAAAGGGACTAAAAACATATGAGATCACACCTTTCTATGTAGTGATTTGACTATTTAATAAAATTTAATTATGAGGTCAGACCTTTATGTAGTGATTTGACTATTTAATAAAATTTAATTTAGTTTAAGGAGAAAATGGAGCAAGGTTTGATCCACTAATAAGTCCATTTTTATTAGACTAAGTACTCTGGTTTTTAAAGATAATTATACTATACCTTCTTGTTTAAACTATATAATTCTCTGACATATGTAAGAGCCTAAGCTGTTTATTGTGTTCACAATTACATGTGACAATATAATGCAAATTTTAACCACACCCCCTTCTCCTTCTATCAAATTGGTCTTTGGCTTTGCAGAGTAAAGCAAATCCAGATGCCAAGCTACCAATATACGCATGGCTTCAGCCAGATGACAAGGCATGCCAGTTCTCAGTCATTCTGAACCAGAGCAACCCTACAATTAAAAAAAAACCCTCAAAACCTTCAAAATTGCATTTGGTTGCAGCAAAGCGTATAAAAACAAATTCTGAAAAAATTATAATTTCCGGCAACGCCCATTTGTGTTCTTTTGTGATTTTTTCAAAAAACATGGTGGACTGGTGGTGGGGAGTTGTGGGGGCTTCGATACCTGCACTGGTAGTTCATCAGGTGGTGAAGAGAAGCAAGAGAGCGGAGGATGAACGCCTCAGATCACGGGCCGGACGCCAGAAGAATTCAAACGACACATTCGTCTGCGAACGTGTCTGTACTTCAAAGCGAATGCTGAATAAGGTCGGGGGTTTTTCCAAAGATCCGACTCCGAATACTTGTGTTACGGTTTGCGGGGTATCGGAATTAGATGCTTGTGCCGAAGCCTGCGCTAGAACTGTTTGCGTAAACCAGCACCATGTGCCCAACTGGAATGACATTTGCCAGCGCCGATGTGAGAACGAATGCCTCAGGCTTCGCCCTTAGGGTTCGAGGTTAGGGGTTTTGTGGGGTTCGTTAGCTTTGAGATTTATGCACATTTTTTAACAGACATTCTGAACATCATGCACTGTGAGTGAATTTACATTCAATTTCCGATCGCATTATTTTGTTTTTATGAAATTTTGCAGGGTGTATGATGTGGAGAATTTGAGATTAGTTTACTTGTATAACTTCGTAGAATTTGTATGTTACTGGAGTTTACTTTAAGGGCAATTTTGACATTTCAAAATCCGTGGTAAAACAATCTCGATTTTTTTTTGTATTTTTCAAGTTTTCTTTTCAACTGGTATTTCCTTGAAAACAATTCAATTTTATATAATTATTTGCCAAGAGAAGCGAGGTGCTTTGCGGCTTGGGTGGGAATATGTTGGGTACTTTGTGTCTGTCTGTCCTTTGGTCTGTCTTGGTGTAACATTCCAACAGAAAAAAAAGACAGTACTTTCGGATTTAATTTACTAGCATAGGTCCATCTTAACTTGGATATCTTAAACACCTTGAGCTTTTAGATCCCTCTCTCTGTGCTTGCTTCTTTGATCTAGGTTAAGGTGGTTCTATGTTAATTATAAAATAAATAGATTTAAGGTGGTTCTATGTTAATTATAAAATAAATAGATTTAAGGTGGTTCTATGTTAATTATAAAATAAATAGATTTCATATTCATAATTTCTTAAAAGAGCTGCTTCAAGTCTGTTTCTTTTTTTCATTTAAAGGAAGTATTGGAGTCTTTTCAAAATATATTACTTAGATGGGGCTGTTTTCCACCAAAATCAGAATATATAGTCCTCACAGTCTTTACAACATCGTCTCATAAACAAATTTTCAAAACCCACAAAAATGGTACAAACCTATTCAAGGACCAAGACACAACTAATTGGGTCTGTCACTGAGAAGGATTTGCTAGCTAGCCTTATAAAGCATTTCCTCTTAATGTGCTGTTCGTCA
>ML794219.1:143233-162652 GCA_009831015.1 Picea engelmannii | reverse complement strand
GATATCTATTTCAATATTTTTCATACTAGTATCTATCAATGGAGAAAGTTTTCATGTTTATCTGAATAGTATTCATACTAATATATATTAATGGATCGTTTCTGTTTCAAATGCAAATGATTTCCCAATTTGCAAGATGCTCTCCGGCTTGCGAATTTCGTTGAAACCATGAAAATTTTGACTGCAAGTTGAACATAGCGCAATAAGAAACATGAACTTGCATTGTGGTCTCAACGAGATCAACTCCTTATCATCTATTCATTTTGTATTCGTTGCAATGACATCAACAAATGTCGACTCTCCATAAACATCATATCTAAATTAAATTAAATGCAATCAAAATTTGGTGTGACTTCAAGTAATTAAAGCATAAATCGCAGACCACGGAAGTTCGTAGGCTACAAGATGTATATGATGGAACAATGGACATAGTTGTTTAATACCGCAAACCCAAACATAATTGCCTAAGCTTTGCCAAAGAGGAAGTTTTTTGTATTTATTCCAATAGTACTGATATTAGTATATATGCACAGATATTATCAAATAGAAAAAGCTGCAATATATCCAACATACTTCATAGGAACATTGTGTCAATAGTTCAGCTGTGTTGTTGTAACTCATTAATTATTCTTAAATGTAAAATGTAAAGAAAGAACACATCAGGTTTTATTTAGATTGAAGTAGTGGGCAGCAGAAACGAAAGGTTGTCCTTCATGTTTAACGACATAGAGGAAGAAGGTACAAAATACAATTAAAACAAATACCAGAAATTGGAAAATACTATTAAAATATAAACCAAAATTATTCTATATTCAAATAAGATGGGTTACAAAGGCTATTTGTGACAACAATTGCGATTTTGCCTGCCCTCGACCAATAAAAAATATGTACATTGATGAAGCTTCTTCATAGTTTTCTTGACGTTCAAACTATTTCTTCATAAAAAACGAGTTCAATATCAATTTTGGGTTTTGTACTTAATTGGTGCTGCCAAGTACATCTATCCCGGTTTTTTGATTACCTTGTCTGTAGATAGTGACAGGTATTCTCACTATATTCGATCGTCTGTTTGGTTGAGAAGCCTGCTTGAGGATTTATATGTGGAACTTCTTTGCTTTATTACAGTAAATTGAAAGAAACGTCCAACCCAGATGCAAAATGCAAATTTGTTGAGGTACATAACTTCTTTGGCAGCAGAGGTGTGGCAAGTGCATCAAATGCTGCAGAATGCACCAACACAGGGTTGGAAAGTGTATCAAATGTTGCAGATGGCATCATAATATATCTTTCCTCATAGCAGTAGAGGTATGGCGACCGACATAAAGGTCTGGAATGTTCGGAGGTCACGCCAAATATGTGGAGTCTGCAACTACATCCAGAGCAAACCGAACAAACTTTGACAAAGAACATAGCTTTCTGTCAAGTCGGCTACCAGACCCACATGCAGGTCATCAAACTATGAAATAGAATCTTTTGTAGTGATAATACATCATTTTATCCACCCATACAATTTCTGTTACCCACCTCCGAGGTAGACAAATACTAGTGCAATCTCTACAATTCGATACACTTGCCAAATCTGTGTTGTTGGAATAAGCTATTTACTTAAACGAAGAACTATTTTGCATGTGACCTCAAAATCCATTACAATTCCCAGCAAGAAAACAAAGAAGTTCAACCAACAAATCTCCAGGCAACCTTTTCAACCAACCAAAGCATCGAAGATAGGGAGAACACCAACCAGAACATACTTGTTCTTTTTTCTTCGTCCTCTCTAAGTTTCTCTTGTATAACATAGTTTTTTTTTAACTCAAAGCTCACGTCACATAAAACCAGTCTGTCTTCTTTCATGTGCCCCTCAATCACATCTCTAAGTTGTTTTACATGTCCATGACCAGGAACATTAGAACGAAGGCACCCTAAAGCACAACTCTTTGATGATAGAGATAAATGGCAATAAGTATTTAAAACAAACGTTGGATGGTCTTCCGTAGATTTTGTGTTGATTCGCTTTAATGACAGATGTTCTTGATATTTTCACTTATTAATGCCAATCTTTTTGAATACGTACGTTGAATAGTGACTAGCAACACGTATTAAAATTCCCATATCCGAGCAGATTCTCAAATCTGACATCTAAGATATGCACAATATTAAAGAGGGACATGATGTCAAGGCCTCTATGGGTGACACGTTCGTCAACTATCCCGAAGCTTTTAAGAAAATTATAACTGCACAAGCAAAAAAATAAAATAAAAAGTATTTTCGCAAATTCAAAATGCAGGCAAAAAGAAATTACCAGATCCGACAGTATTCGCGTGTCTATTCATTTTAATGGGAGATGTCCTCGAGCTTTCCAGTTATTAAAGCCCATCATTTCGAAATGCACAATATTAAAGAGGGACATGATGTCAAGGCCTCTGTTAGCGAAACGTTCATGAACTATGATGAAGCTTTTAAGAAAACTAAAACTGCACAAGCAAAAAAAACAAAAAAAAAAATATTTTTGCAAATTCAAAATGCAGGCAAAAAGAAATTACCAGATCTCATAATATTCGCCTGTCTATTCATTTTAATGGGAGATGTCCTCGAGATTTCCAGTTATTAAAGCCCATCTTTTCAAACTTGTCTGGTCGGTTCTGACTTTTGAAAATATATTTAATGTGTATTGGGAAGTGCTGAAGGTAGTGGGGATGGAGCCCTATGTAACAGACGTTACTACTATTTTTTTGTTTTTGTTGAGGATCGTATGTAAAACGTACGTAAAGAAAAGTAATTCAAGAATGATAGTTTTTTTGCACCAGCTGTTCAAGTTCAAATACTTCACAAGTCCGTTTGTCAATTTGTATATTGCAGAATTCTTTATGCTATTTGTAGGACACAGAACAATAGAAACCGAACTTAGAGCCCACCACCTCGAAAACCCGCGATCCAAAAAATGCTTACTATTTTTTTTGTGTGTTTTTTGTCCACCAGGGTATGTAAAATGTACGTAAAGTAAACTATTTCGAGAATGCTAATTTTTTTGGACATGACGCCCTTCAAATTAAAATAGTCCGCAAGTCCGATTGTCAATTTGTATATCGCGGAACTCTCTGATTGTCAATTTTCAGCCGCCTACCCCTAGAACCCGTGATGCAAAAACAGGCTAACTATGGGATGAGGGCTCCGTCCATGCTTTACATATCTACTTTATAAAATTACATATTTCCTATGTTTAAATTATGCTGTCCAAGAGCCCTTCTTATAAAGAAAACTAATTTGGAAATGCTAATGTATACACCATAGTTCGATACAACCTATCTGCGAAGTTGCGTCCATGAAACTGGCTAAGTATGGAACTGAACTGCGGTCGGTCGGAATGATGGCGGAACTCTCCGTGCTATTTGCAGGGCACGAAACAACAAAAGCCCAATTTTCAGCCTGCCACCCTGAGAACCCGCAATCATTAACTTATGTTGTCCAGGAAACCTATAATTTCATAAATTGCACTCTCTTCTGTCCAGGAGGCCTTCATTTAAAGAAAACTAATTCGGGAAAGCTAATGTATACACTGAACACGACCTGTCATAGTTCGATATAACCTATTGGCGACGTCGCGTCCATAAAATTGGCTAAGTATGCAACCGATGGCGGTCGGTCGAAATAACCACAGAAACACGAGAAACTAGAGTCAAATGCAGTTTACAACACGAAAGTAAAACAAAGAGAACAGGTATATCTGCCACACAACAAAAGGCATTGTCATAACTATGAAACCATAGTAACACATAATCAATGGAAAAAACATCGACAACTATGAAATATATTTTGAGCCCGACAAATTCTACTTCAACGCGTAACATATGCAATTTAGATCGCCTGCAATTCTTTAGTTTGTTATTTTATCCTAATAGTATTCTACGCAAACTGCAGTGCAAAAATTCAAATTAAAATAGTCCGCAAGTCCGATTGTCAATTTGTATATCGCAAAACTCTCCGATTGTCAATTTTCAGCCGCCTACCTCGAGAACCCGCGATGTAAAAACTGGCCAAGTATGGGATGAGGGCTCCGTGTATGCTTTATATATCTACTTTATAAAATTGCATATTTCCTATGTTTTATTTATGCTGTCCAGGAAACCTATAATTTGATAAATTTCAATGTCTTATGTCCAGGAGCCCTTCTTATAAAGAAAACTAATTCGAAAATGCTAATGTATACACCATAGTTCGATATAACCTATCCGCGAAGCCGCATCCATAAAACTGGCTAAGTATGGAACCGAACTGCGGTCGGTCAGAATGATCGCAGAACTCTCCGTGCTATTTGCAGGGCATGGAACAACAAAAGCCCAATTTTCAGCTCGCCACCCCTAGAACCCGCGAGCATTAACTTATACTGTCCAGGAAACCTATAATTTCACAAATTGCGTTCTCTTTTGTCCAGGAGGTCTTCTTTTAAAGAAAACTAATCTGGGAAAGCTAATGTATACACCGAACACGACCTGTCATAGTTCGATAGAGCCTATTGGCGAAGCCGCGTCCATAAAACTAGCTAAGTATGCAACCGAACGATGGTCGATCGGAATGACCACATAAACGCGAGAAACTAGAGTCAAACACAGTTTACAACATGAAAGTAAAAGGGAGAGAACAACTATATCTCCCACACAACAAAAGACATTCTCATAACTCTTAAACCATAGTAACACATAATCCATGGAAAAAGCATCGACAACTATGAAATATATTTTGAGACCGACAAACTCTGCTTCAACGCGTAACAGATGCAATTTACATCGCCTACAATTCTTTACTGTGTTATTTTATCTTAATAGTATTCTACGCAAATTACAGTGCAAAAAAAATGTAACCAGAGATCCAACCGCAAATGTAGCTTCCCAACATTGCAAACCCTAGGCAAGCAAGAACAAGCACCAAGTAACAACCCATCTAACAACCACCAAAAGGCCCAACTGCAAGCGCATGACCGGAATCCTGCAAAGTCGAATCAAGCAACAATAAACAACATACAACGAAGAAAGAAGCAAGCAACAAAGTCGAATCAAGCAACAATAAACAACATACAACGAAGAAAGAAGCAAGTAACAACCACTCCCCTAGGAACGATGTTGTTCCAATTGCGATTGAAGAAACCCAAATGTGCAAACTGCAACAACACGAACACACAAGCAAGAACAACGACAACATGCAAATAAGAAATCAATGCCATGCAAAAAACAAGCATGGACCAGTGAACCAACAATGCCGCTGGAGCATATAAATTTTAAAAACGGAAGAAAATGTCTTGTAACAAGCCTGTTAAGTAACCATTCAACACTACCAAGCCTGTTAGGTAAACATTGAAGTCTGTCATAAATGCACTGTAAACATTTAAGAAAAAAATTCAATGTGATATGTCTCTCACGTATCCCAAATAAATAATTATATTTTTTGTAACAATAGTTCGAACACCAGAGAATGTATTGGAAAGCCAAACTTTCGATATGCCCACATATCAAACATTGCCATAAATTTACCTAGCATAAAATGTTAAACCAAACATTCGAATTAATGCTAGCATTAATCTACCTTCGACGACTGCATAACAAAATATATGATTCAAAAAGACCATATACGATCAAATACTTTGGATATGCCAACATATATAACATTGGGAATAATGAAGCCGTCAATAAGACCTCCAATCCATTGTCCAATCATATCATGACAAATATGGTACTTTTTTTTTTATAGAAAAATCGATGTTTTCAGTTCCCTGGTCCCAACAATACCTAATATGGAAATATTTCTGGTCAAAGGACACACTAATATGAAGTCAACGATTTATCGATCGCTATAGTCCCTCTACGCCTACGGCAGAGACTAAAAACATATGAGATCACACCTTTCTATGTAGTGATTTGACTATTTAATAAAATTTAATTATGAGGTCAGACCCCTTTATGTAGTGATTTGACTATTTAATAAAATTTAATTTAGTTTAAGGAGAAAATGGAGCAAGGTTTGATCCACTAATAAGTCCATTCTTATTAGACTAAGTACTCTGGTTTTTAAAGATAATTATACTATACCTTCTTGTTTAAACTATATAATTCTTTGACATATGTAAGAGCCTAAGCTGTTTATTGTGTTCATAATTACATGTGACAATATAATGCAAATTTTAACCACACCCCCTTCTTCTATCAAATTGGTCTCTGGCTTTGCAGAGTAAAGCAAATCCAGATGCCAAGCTACCAATATACGCATGGCTTCAGCCAGATGACAAGGCATGCCAGTTCTCAGTCATTCTGAACCAGAGCAACCCTACAATAAAAAAAAAACCCTCAAAACCTTCAAAATTGCATTTGGTTGCAGCAAAGCGTATAAAAACAAATTCTGAAAAAATTATAATTTCCGGCAACGCCCATTCGTGTTCTTTTGTGATTTTTTCAAAAAACATGGTGGACTGGTGGTGGGGAGTTGTGGGGGCTTCGATACCTGCACTGGTAGTTCATCAGGTGGTGAAGAGAAGCAAGAGAGCGGAGGATGAACGCCTCAGATCACGGGCCGGACGCCAGAAGAATTCAAACGACACATTCGTCTGCGAACGTGTCTGTACTTCAAAGCGAATGCTGAATAAGGTCGGGGGTTTTTCCAAAGATCCGACTCCGAATACTTGTGTTACGGTTTGCGGGGTATCGGAATTAGATGCTTGTGCCGAAGCCTGCGCTAGAACTGTTTGCGTAAACCAGCACCATGTGCCCAACTGGAATGACATTTGCCAGCGCCGATGTGAGAACGAATGCCTCAGGCTTCGCCCTTAGGGTTCGAGGTTAGGGGTTTTGTGGGGTTCGTTAGCTTTGAGATTTATGCACATTTTTTAACAGACATTCTGAACATCATGCACTGTGAGTGAATTTACATTCAATTTCCGATCGCATTATTTTGTTTTTATGAAATTTTGCAGGGTGTATGATGTGGAGAATTTGAGATTAGTTTACTTGTATAACTTCGTAGAATTTGTATGTTACTGGAGTTTACTTTAAGGGCAATTTTGACATTTCAAAATCCGTGGTAAAACAATCTCGATTTTTTTTTGTATTTTTCAAGTTTTCTTTTCAACTGGTATTTCCTTGAAAACAATTCAATTTTATATAATTATTTGCCAAGAGAAGCGAGGTGCTTTGCGGCTTGGGTGGGAATATGTTGGGTACTTTGTGTCTGTCTGTCCTTTGGTCTGTCTTGGTGTAACATTCCAACAGAAAAAAAAGACAGTACTTTCGGATTTAATTTACTAGCATAGGTCCATCTTAACTTGGATATCTTAAACACCTTGAGCTTTTAGATCCCTCTCTCTGTGCTTGCTTCTTTGATCTAGGTTAAGGTGGTTCTATGTTAATTATAAAATAAATAGATTTAAGGTGGTTCTATGTTAATTATAAAATAAATAGATTTAAGGTGGTTCTATGTTAATTATAAAATAAATAGATTTCATATTCATAATTTCTTAAAAGAGCTGCTTCAAGTCTGTTTCTTTTTTTCATTTAAAGGAAGTATTGGAGTCTTTTCAAAATATATTACTTAGATGGGGCTGTTTTCCACCAAAATCAGAATATATAGTCCTCACAGTCTTTACAACATCGTCTCATAAACAAATTTTCAAAACCCACAAAAATGGTACAAACCTATTCAAGGACCAAGACACAACTAATTGGGTCTGTCACTGAGAAGGATTTGCTAGCTAGCCTTATAAAGCATTTCCTCTTAATGTGCTGTTCGTCACGGTTAGTGACACTTTTCCAATAAGCTCTTCTAATTTTATCTCCATCAGCCTGTGATTGCATCAGCTCTTGATTTTTCTGCTTAAGCTGGGGCATTACTTTCTCGTTCTAAGTAGAATTTCACTGGTTTTCCTGAACCATACACTTGGTGTGATCTATAAAATCAGATCTCCTGTTGTAGTCTTTGGATTGCAGCTTTGATACCAAGTACTTTGGGGATTTGAGATGTCGGCAGTCTTTGAACTGTGTGCCTTTATTGCAACAAGTGCTTTTAGCTTATGGCTTAACGGGATTTTGGGATTTGCTTCAAAATTGATCTTCATAAGGAAAATCAAAATTATCCACAGAACATAAACAAAGATACGATGCAAACTGCAGAACATACCCAAGGATTTGTAAACAATACTTTAATTTCAAAGTTTATATTGCAAAATGGAAGTAGGCTATTGCGAACCTTCTCTCTTTAAGAGGGACTTCAGCGTTCAAAGATGACATCAGCATTCTTGTCATCTCTAGAACTTCCAGGAGAATCCGTGAGCCCATGAGCCACCGGGAGGAAGGCTGACCAGGGGAAGCCATTAGCTTGTGAGTGATTGGGAGAAGAGTTCAATAACCTAAGCTAAAGGGTTCTGTTGCTTGTGAGACTTTGCAGGTTGTTAAAAAGGTTTCTTGTAATAGTGAAGGAGGAAGCTCGACCTCATAATAGTGACCATGAGTAGCTTGATGGTGGGGTTGTAGCTTTCTGTGCATGTTATGGCACCCCCTGCAAACTTCCCCTTGAGCTCCCTGTTGAATTTTCACTATGCTAGGCTCAAGCATGAGGTTTATTTCATTTTTAGCATTTACTTGAACCATAAACAAATGCAGCTACACCATTCACAATTGCTGCAATAACCAAGACCACAAGAAGAAATACCATGCACAAGAACACAAGAAATATTCTGGGAAACCCTTCTCAACAAGGGAAGAAAACCCAACAATCCTTTGCTATATTCTCAAGAGAAAGACCTCCCACACTATAGACTTAGCACACAAAAGGGTGCTCTCCAAAATCAAGAAGCTAGCGCCCAAGAGAGGTGCCCACTTCAGCCCTAGAATGTGTACTTGCTGAAATTTCCAAAATCACATGTGTGTTGTGTTTCCTCAATGGGGAAATCACCTTTATTTATACTAGACTGGACACATCAAAAGTGGTGTCTATTGGCACAACAGGGCCGACCTCAATAACTCAAAATATAATTAATAATTACAATATTAATTATCTTTTACAATAATCATTAATTATCTTTCACTTTATGGTGGGGTTGACCTGTACCCTTTACATCACATTTAGGGTTACAGGTAAATCTTACTCTTAGACAATATAGCAAGGGATCTCACACACCCACTAGTGCTCAACCACTAGGGGCACGTCCACCTGTGCTCAGCCACAAGGACGTCCTACTCAACAGATCTCTATCTCATTGAGTTTCACAGGAGAATCATTTGGAGTACCACATCGTCTCAACTCTCTACACAGAGGAGAACGATACACCCATCACATGGGCACCTTCACCCCTCACAGGGGTACACATCGTTTCATCTCAAACGACACACACATCTCATGGGCATCGTCACCCCACACAGGGGCATACACAACGTCCCATCTCAGTCTCAGAGAGGAACGACACACCCATCTCATGGGCACACCCAACACATGGGCTCTCTCATAGGTCGACTCACTTAGTCTGTGTCCTGGAGGATGTTTCACGAAGCTGTAATCATCAACACTCCCAGCCTCCCTGTTCTCCCCTTCTTCCCCTTATGTGCTTTCCCCTCCCTGTCCTCCCCTTTGCCCTCCTCATCTTCCCCTTAGGTGCTTTCCTCCTCCCTGCCTCCCCCTTCTTCCCCTTCTCCCCCATGCTCGTCTCAAACCTCTAGCTCGACCTACTAGGAGCCTCCCTTGCAATTTCATCTCTTCGCAATGTGCCCCCTCCCCCTCTAATGCTAGCACCCTCAGTTACTCTTCGCTGCCCAACTCCCTAGCTAGGACTTTGCGAGGACTTCTATCACATGGAGGTCTAGTCTATCCAACATTCTCACCAACAACACAGGTTTTTTCACCTGCAACAAAAGTTGATATACAGGGTATGGTAGACAATGAGTAACATGCCACATACAATTGCATAAACACACACCTGTTTGAGACTTATTCTTACTCAACAGATTTTTCCCTTTGGATAAAGCATATTAAAAGCACCTTGGTGAGATTGGATTGAATTGAATATGAAAACAACAGATTATAATGGTAGGTTTTTCATCTCTCACATAGAGTGGTGGAAGTGGAATTTGGAAACCACAACCTGAAACAATTGGTGACAAAAATGAAAACCAAGGAAAATAGTTATCCTCCAAATCTTGCTCAGACCTTCACACTACAATTTGAAATCTCTGACCCTAAAAACATGTAGGAGGATATGAGATCCCAGTAAGTATTCATCAAGTAGGAGACAAAAACTTGGGCATGGGTTGTTTGGAAGAAGGCAAAGACCCCCCCACGGGTTGAAGTTGAAGAGGTAGTCCAAGCCAAATTCATAGAGAAATGCCTTAAGTGAGTCAAGGAGTTCAACCTTAGGGTGTGTGGGCTTTGCCCCCCCTACTTCGTTGGACCCTATGGCCACGGGCACATCCTTCCTTCACGGTACCTTTGATTTGAAGGATATCTACCTTGAGCGAGCTTGGGTTGGTGCCAACTCAACACTTTTCATCGGGTTTAGGACTCTAGGGGATCGTCTTAGAGCCCTCTAGGCAAAGAGATGATTCCCCCCCTTCCCTCAAAGGATTTTCTTGGACGTAGATCTCATGAGATCCCAATTGATTGAGCTTAATCAATCCCAAAAATGGCTATGACAGATAGGAAAGAAAGCAAGTGAGTAGTTATTCGAGACCTCAGAGTAGCTATTTAGGACTCCCTCCTTCTAGGGTGGTCTTGCCCTTGGCCATTTAATATACAGGTTGACAGGGTTTTGGGGGGCGGTGTCATTCACCATTTTGATCGCTTGCTGGAATTGTAATGGTGCATTTTGTTCCTCTTCGAGTACATTATATGATGTGCTTGGGACTTGTGATCTCCTCTTTCCCATTGAGATCCACCCAGGCAAGTCCTGAGTGGACACTACCCACAATCCAAGGCTACCATTGGCCTTTGGCTTGTAGATAGGAAGCCTACCATTTTAACAATGCGAGTGGTTCACAGGAGGTTGCATGCCTCATTGGGGTCTCTCTTCAAGATAAGGTTTCTATGGTTGCCTATAATGAGCATGCTAAGTTCTTGTGGGCCTCAGTTCGAGGGAATGCCCCCCTTCTCTGAGACATTTACATCGCAGTTTGCTACTTCCCCCCAGTTTCTTCACATTTTTCACTTCATAGTGAGTATGGTGGTGAACTGTTCCTCGAATTATATGCATATATTTCTCATTACTCTACTCTTGGTGAGGTCATCTTTGGGGGGAATTTAATGTCAACACTAGATCTTTACAAATATCGCTTCATGACAAACCCAAGGATGCCATTTGCCTCTAGGAGATTTATTCAAGTGTTACCATACAAACTCTCACTTAGTAAAAAAGTCTTAACCACAATTGTGAAAGCCTAAAGGCAACATAGGTTAGCCACCACTGTCACCTAAGTGGACTAACCTTTCTCTCTTCAAAGGAAGAGGTTTCTAGTCTAGGGAGGCTTCCCTGAGAATTAACCAATTCCAGTTTATTGTTTAAAAGTGGCCTTTTGAGAACTAGTCTGGTTGATGAGGGCCCAAGACTTGTTGATTTTTCTAATTTCTAGATCTGATAATTATTGCCTTATGATTTCAAACAGATTTTAATGCCACTGTTATCATAGAATAATTACACACTGAAAATCTCAACTGAAATAAAACTGCAGCGGAAATAACAAAATCATAAAAAGATAGCCATGCACTATAGACACAATATTTTTGCCCTGGGAAACCCAACCTTGGGAGAAAACCCAACAACTTTTCTTAAGAAGAATTCATGCCAGAAAGTACATCACCATTCAATGAAGAAACCCTAGCACATATACATATTCGCCCTTGTATGAGGAAGAACCCTCAAAGATAGTGCACCAGAGAATTGGCACAACTAGCAACTGACAATTGTCAACTGGCTAATGCGCACTTGATGAGAAGAGTTGTGAGATGTGTAGAAATGAATTGATCCAGCCTTATTTTATAGTAATATGAGTCACCTTTATTTACTTGTGGGGCCGACTTCTTCTTTTATCCACAATAATTCATTTAATGCTTTTCCGAGGCTTCTTTAATATTTTAATGGTTCTTTGACTTGTCTTCTTGGCTTTCTTCTTTTACTAGAAACGTTGTCCATGAGCCTTGTTGAGGTGACATTTCCTCACATGCACGTCTAATTAATATAGGGCTCTAATGTTGAGCAAACCCACCGAGAAGCCCCTCATCACAAGAGGTCTCTTGAGCCTACATCTTCAACATTAGACTAGACTTGTAAACAAGTCGAACCTGAGGTCTCTTCAGCCTACATCTTCAACATTAGACTAGACTTGTAAACAAGTCGAACCTGCCTTATAAAAATTAGATCACTCCAACTTGGAGCAGGCATGTGATAGCATCTAGCATCTCGAGTCTTTATCATTCCTAGTCAAATTAGCATGACTAATTAGAAAGACTATGCTTGGGCCATTAACCATTAGCAAAGCCCCGTGAGTGAATGTATTATTCTCCTCTGGTCAAATCAACATGACCAATCTGGGAGAATGTTTGCCTGATGCTGCTAACTGGAGAACCATCAACATCCTGGGCCATTCACTACTAGCATAGCCCCGTGAGTGAATGTATCATCCTCCCTTGGTCAAATCAGCATGACCAATCTGGGAGAATGTCTGCCCAATGCTGAAACATCAACAAGAGTGACTAGTGAAGGTTCGAGGAACAGTTACAGTAACCTACACGCAACATTCACCCAAGGTTCAAGTACCCTTATTATTGGTGAGCACTCTCCAAGGGAGTTGAGATGGTGATTATGCATTTGTCTTAGGTACCACAAGTATTTCCCACTTGCAGTCACCTGTGTGATGCTCTAGAAAATGGCTAAGTTTACCACTTCACAATCAATGGTTGGGGGGAACAGTCGTGGGTCAAGGCTATGTGTATGGGCAGGGAATATAAGACTAAGTCCCATGCCTGAAATTCTGGATGGAAGTGGTGTCACACTGGGCACTTGCCACTCATCTAGAACCCTATACATGCAATAGCCTCACTGAACACATGAAGAGGGGAAATCAACTTCACTTGCTCAACTTAACCTCATGCTTGACTCGTGTTAGATGTGGTTTCCCAACTATCATTTCATTTTACCAATGGATTTGCTCGAGTGTTTCAAATTGTGAAAGTTTGGATTCAATTACTGCTGCAAATTGCTTAAGTGTGATGCTCAAAAATGAAAATGTTGCAAATTGCTTAAGATAGTTTGCAAGTGTTAATGCCGATCCAAAATGAAATGTGCTTGCAAACTATAGATCCATTGGAGCGATTAATGTGTTCAAGTAAATACAACTGAAATGAGCAATAGCATAGGAAAACTTGAACTGAAGTGAATGCTTGAGCCTTGAACCATGAAAGAAATTAAATCACCATTAAAAATTTAAGTGAACATCCATGGAAATGAAAAAATGCCTAAAGGATAACCAGCAATTATTCCATCATTTAACATTCCATAACATAGTTGTTTTCATGAAATTCCTAAGAATTATCATATGAACCATGAAGATAAAGAATTCAGTACTTCAAATGTGAATTGTGTGCTAGAGTGTATGAACATCGAATATTTAAAAGTTGTGATCGAAAAAGAAAACCATGTGAGTTACCAAACATGGAATTACTTTAGTGACTTATCATCCATTCACCACTTTCCAACTAGTAGTAAATCAATTGAATAACATATTCCATGTTTGATCAAACTTTAAAGGAAGGAAATCAGCATGTGCAAAATGTTTAATCACCCAAAGAGTAAATGATTACTAATTGAACTTGATCAGCAACTTAGATTACTCAGCCATGAAATATGGATTTAGCCCAAATGAAATATACCAATGATGATAATTTTATGCCAAAATTAATTTACTCATAACCTAAGAAGTTAATGAACTGATTTAAACCAGGTGTGAGTTTTCCAAGTTAGTTTACTCATAAGTCAATACCATAACCAAAAGTTTAGGAAAAATATGTGAATCGCAAAGTGCTGAAATGTGAGGTTAAAACCTTATGTGCATGAAGTTAACCATTTGCAGTGAGATTATGAAATCTGCTGTATGAAATAAAGAAAACAGATGTGCAAACTTCCTGTGTAAAATTCACTTGTTCAAGAGTATGAAGAGGTGTTAACCCCTAGATTTTCACCCTTGAAAATCTTGAGGATTAAGAGCCAGCATGCATTCCTTTGGTTGGCATTTTGAGATTCTCCTAGAGTTTAGCACTAGTGTTGAGCAAGAGGTTGGTTCCCATCGGAGGCAGGGATATGATCGGTACATGGTTGTTTGGTTTAGAGTTTGAGTTGACTTGGATTCCAAGCATTTTTGAGAGAGATGTATACATACAACATGTGTTGCTATTTTTTAGGAGACACGGTTTGAGTGGGTCTCTTGACAATTTGGAGCAATTCTAAGCATACAGTACAAGTTTTTGCATGATTCTAGGCCCGATGACACTTTTCCAAGCGACGTGCAAGAACTTTCTATTTTTAGCAAGTTTTGCTCCAGGTCCCATATTCAGATTCTGAGCATGTAGTATTGTTCCTTGAGGCATCCAAAGTCTTTTGGATCTATTTCCGGGATGATGTGGCACAATTTACTATTTTTAGCAGGTTGAGCACCAGGGCTCGCATGTCGGTTCTGATCGCATATTCGGATCCCTTGTGGAAAGACAAGATCAATGAGTATAAAGTCAAGGGAATTCATACGACTTTCTATTTTTAGCATTGTTTATTTTTAGACAATGACATGTGGCGGTGTTCTCCCAGTGATCCTGGGTGATGTGGACAGTTTCCTAAAATTTAGGAACTTAATTCTATTTTTAGAAATGTCTATATTTAGCATGTACAATCATCATCCATGCAGTTCCAAGTGGCACCCTCAGAGATTGACATGTGGCAGAGTTACAAAGTGATGTGGCATCCACCTAGGCATGGGTCGCATATTTCCAAGACTTGAGCATAAATAAATAATTAATTGAGAAAAGGGAGTCGCATAAATGGGCTTAAATTTAGCCATATATTCCTTCGTATAATCACCCCTCCACTTGCCATGCATCAACTCCTTAAAATTCATCTCCAGTTGAGTTTAAACCATATTTTCCTAAAAATTAGGAAATTCCTTAAAAAATAGGGCGAATTTTCTCTTAGCCATAACTCACTCATGCTTTTGTCAATTTTAGCAAAATGACATGCATTAGAAAGCTAAATTTGGCCTCCATGCGTTTCTTTCACTCCATAAAGCCAATTCACATTCATTATCATTCATTACTCCTCCCTTTCTTCCTCAAGTGCGCCTTCCTAAGTTTTAGGGTGCATTCTCCTCTCTTGTGTGCATGCAACCTTCATGCAAACTCTCACATACACTCACTCATCTCACACTCCTCACATATCTCTCTTCCTCATGCACTTAGATTCCAAATTTAACCACTCATGTGTCTTCTCCTTCTCCCTTGGGATATGCACCCTCCTTATGCTATATATTGGATACTTCACATAGGTTCTTGGTCGGATCATTGCAATAGCATTATAGTGTCTCTCTCATTCTCTTCTCTCTTGTTCTCTAGTGTAGTGGCTCCTCTTTGAGCAAAGTAGTCGTTGTACCTATTGTAGGCTTGCCAAGTGTGGCACAAACAATTCTCTTGTAAGCTTCATCAATAAAGAAGTGTGTGTTTGTCTTCAAACCTCTTTCTTGGCGGTATTATGGTAAATTTGTGATCTTATATATCATTTTCTGAATTGTTCATTATGATTAATTCTGGTCTTTTTGAATAGTTTTCTTCTTCTTTCCAATCTATTATCATTGTGCTAACCCTACAGGTTCCCTACAAGCATAGAAGATTGTTTTTCCTCATTGTTTTGGACTGCTTTTACATGCTGTCCAAGACGAACAACTAGCTGTTTTGTAAGTTTTACACGTAGAAATCAGACCTAAAGGCAGCAACAAGGTGCTTCATTGTGCCTAGGGACTCTCCCCAGAGGCTAGCAAGCACTAGCTCAAACGGAGAGGGGTTTGGTCAGTGACAATTGAGGCCCTACTCCTTTAATTAACTAAGTTTTTACCGTTGTCCTCACACATATATCAGCTCAGGATTGGAGGGTAAAAAATTGTGCTAACAAATTGGCGTTGTTGCTGGGGAACGCCAACCTTGGTAACAACGACATTGGTGAGTTTTTACTTTAATTGATTTATTTTTCTAACTCACTTGGCAGCTCCATAGGATACATGGATGACTCTACAGGGGAACTTACACAAGAAGACCATCTAGTGTCGATTCACTCACAAGGTCTAGTTCCAAGCTTGAAGTAACTCTAACATATTCCCGGAACAAGACTATCATTTCATTAAGAACTCCTCTCGAAGTTGGTAAGCGTAAGAGTTCTTAGGCAAGTTCTTTTTCGACGAGCACTATGGTGAGTGTATCTTCGACATCTTCATCTTTCTTTTTATTTCCATATCGGGCTAGTAGTAGGGTAGCAGTTGTTCTTGTTTCTATATGAGATTAACAATATGGCCACAACTATGAGGCCACCAGTAAGGTGGAGATTTTCTGCTTTTGACCCACTAAGCTTTGTTGCATTCCCAGATTATCCTCATGACTTGCCTGCACGTAAATGGCTTAAATGCTTACCTTTGTTTGCAGGAAGGTCAGGAGAATCAATTGAGGACCACTTGGCTTCTTTTTCAAAATTGTTGGATGATTTTGAGGTAGAACATGAGGATGTGGCGATGAGGATGTTCGTGTCGAACCTTTAGGGCGAGGCACGAACATGGTACAAATCCCTTCCAGATGCCTCCATTGATGGATGGGATTTGTTCCAAGAGAAGTTTTCTGAAAGATGGGCGAATAAGCCGGACAATTCTTCCTTAATTAATGCTTTTACTCATATTAAAAAGAATGGGGATGAAACTGTCATTGATTTTAATGCTCGTTTTTCTAAAAATTATTATAAATTTCTTATTACTATAAGGCCTAATGATGCTTGTGCTTTGATTTTTTATCTTGAGGCATTTGATGGCATTTTGGGTATTTTTCTTAGGAATAAGGAACATTGAACTCTAGAGGAGGCCCAGGTTGTTGTTATTAAGTTGTAAAGAGATTTTATGGCAGCCTATGGCTTCATTCTGATCCATGACTTTCAATTACCGATTGTTGAAGCAGTGTAGGAAGTCCGTGTTATTGAAGATGAACCATGACTTGCACCGTATCAAGTTCCCATAGATGAACATGAAGATTATAGCCCAATCTTAGAGGATCCAGAACCAATAGCTGCTCCATTTGAGTCACATGTAGAGTTCCAAGAAGATGAAGGTGAAGATTTGAATACTCAAGAGTGTTCATTGGTTCCTCCCATTAGTGAAGATGAAAAGTTTCAAGAGGAGGAACCACAGGTTATCCAAGTTGAGATTAGTCAACATGAGTTTTCATCCTTGCCTATCACAGTAGTGGTCGAGGAACAACTTGATCAGACACCATTACAGCAGGAGGAGCCACTTTTGGTTCAACTAGAAAATGATGTTCCTTTCACTTTGCCTACTATTTCGCATCCCGAGGTTGTTCTTCAAGATCCCGAGATTGATCAGAGCTTGGATAACAGAGTTCACCATGACCTAGTTGAGCTCAGAATAATGGAGGTATTTCAACAAGTAGATGCCAAGAGTTTCAACTCTCATGCATTCGTTCTTATTACTGTTGAAATACCATGTTCTAAGTCCCAACCAACCTTCAGTCAATTGGCACCCTTAAGTTATGGCTTCACCAACAAGTACATCAAGGCAATTTTGGGTCATATGAGATTTCATGGTAGGTCCCCCTGGAAGGTTGACTTTGTTGACCTCTCTCGTCGGACTGATCATTTGGTTGCATGGTTACATTGGTCCTTTGAGTATATGATGATTTAATCATGGCAGCTTTGAGGGAAAATTTTTTGGGTCTAGGGTAGTTGTCTTTCCTTTCGGCATTGTCATTTCAGTATTTCCTTCTTGCTTTTTTATAGTTTTAGGACAATAGTCTACATTTTCCTTGCAGTGTCTTTTCCCTTCGGTTATCTACTTCAATCTTTGCATAAGTGTCATTGATTTTTTGCCTACTTATATCGGCATGTGGTCGTGTATTGTGTGTTTTTCCTTTCATGAATAAATGGCTATCCACTAGTGTTTTTCCTGGGTCAAAATTTGAATGTCTATCTTACACATGCCGAGCCTTTGTGTCTATCATTATAGTGAGCCTAGATGGGGGGTCCATTTGTCATTGTTCTTGAAGCATTCAACCTTTAGGATGGGTAGTTTGAGGAGACATAGGAGTGTCTTGAGTCAACTTATGTCTTGTCTCCTCATCTCTTATCATTGAGTCTTCTGCTTTGAGTTAATCAACCCCCCCATCCAGCATAGGGATATGGTACCTGGTTCTTTCATCTTAATCTTCTTGAGTTATCACTTCGCGTTGAGGGAAGAGAGACATCATTGCTCTTCTTATCAACAAGTCATCTTGTATCGACTTCGACACATTATCTACGAATGACCCAAAAGAAGAGCACCTTGGCAGCTGGTAGCCTTATTGGCGATTATCTCGCATCTGACAAGGCTGAGTATCATTGGGCCTTGATTAGATGGTCCTTGTCATTGTTCGACTTCAAAACTTCTTTCATAGTGATAGGTTGTGCTCGTATCTTAGGACCCATTGTCATTATTGGTGATGTTCCTTCGCACATGACATGTGTTTACGTTATTGACATCTGATTAAGTGACTCTCTCCCTTGTGTCGACATCAACACATTTACCACAGGGAGAAGTGTACATATTGAGTGGTAGCAGGTAGCGGATTTGGATGAGACCCCTTGGGTTTTAGACTTCAATTTTCAATGGGAGGATTATATACTTTGACTCCATGGCCCATTGGACAGACTTTGGTACTACAAGTCAGCTTACAGGTTTTTTTGGATCAACTTACAGGGGCCTTTTTTCGTTCCACACGGTTACAGGGGTATTTTTGGTACACATTCCTTAGTTTTTAGAGCATAATCAATACATCTTACAGAGTTATCACAAAGCAATATTGTTACAAACACAAAGATTCTTATGGTTCTTGACATCCCACAGGGGGATCTCATCCCCTTGAGTTGCCATTGTTAACCCCTAGATTTTCACCCTTGAAAATCTTGAGGGTTAAGAGCCATCATGCATTCCTTTGGCTGGCATTCTGAGATTCTCCCAGAGTTTAGCACTAGTGTTGAGCAAGAGGTTGGTTCCCATCGGAGGCAGGTATACGATCAGTACATGGTTGTTTGGTTCAGAGTTAGAGTTGACTTGGTTTCCAGGCATTTTTAAGAGAGATGTATACATACATCAGGTGTTGCTATTTTTTAGGAGACAC
>ML794219.1:131885-142636 GCA_009831015.1 Picea engelmannii | reverse complement strand
ATGCTTTTGTCAATTTTAGCAAAAGGACATGCATTAGAAAGCTAAATTTGGCCTCCATGCATTTCTTTCACTCCATAAAGGCAATTCACATTCATTATCATTCATTACTCCTCCCTTTCTTCCTCAAGTGCACCTTCCTAAGTTATAGGGTGCATTCTCCTCTCTTGTGCGCATGTAACCTTCATACAAACTCTCACATACACTCACTCATCTCACACTCCTCACATATCTCTCTTCCTCATGCACTTAGACTCCAAATTTAACCACTCATGCGTCTTCTCCTTCTCCCTTGGGATATGCGCCCTCATTATGCTATATATTGGATGCTTCACAGAGGTTCTTGGTCGGATCATTGCAGTAGCAGCATACTGTCTGTCTTATTCTCTTCTCTCTTGTTCTCTAGTCTAGTGGCTCCTCTTTGATCAAAGTAGTCATTGTACCTGTTGTAGGTTTGCCAAGTGTGGTGCAAACAGTCCTCTTGTAAGCTTCATCAACAAAGAAGTGTGTGTTTGTCTTCAAACCTCTTTCTTGGCGGTATTATGGTAAATTTGTGATCTGATATTTCATTTTCTGAATTGTTCATTATGATTAATTCTGATCTTTTTGAATAGTTTTCTTCTTCTTTCCAGTCTATTATCATTGTGCTAACCCTACAGGTTCCCTCCACGCATAGAAGATTGTTTTTCCTCATTGTTTTGGACTGCTTTTACACGCTGTCCAAGATGAACAGCTTGCTGTTTTGTAGGTTTTACACAAAAATCAGACCTAAAGGCAGCAACGAGGCGCTTCATTGTGCCTAGGGACTCCCTCCAGACTAGCCCAAAGGGAGAGGGGTTTGCTCAGGGACAATTGGGACCCTACTCCTTTAATTAGTTAAGTTTTTACCGCTGTCCTAACACATATATCAGCACAGAATTCGAGGGTAAAAATTTGTGCTAACAAGAGGTCAACCTTTTCAAAAAAATGATATGCTAGTAAGTTTCAATGTTAAGCAGATTTAATTGGAAGTTCCTTACCAACATATCTATTTTGTTCGGTGAAATTTCAGATCTGTAGTAAGCACTTTAGCAGACAGAAAATGTTTAGATCGACAGTGTAAGACAGTAAACAATAAGATGCCTATTAGATCTGCTCAAGATAAACTGCATTAGCACCTGGAATGGTTAAATTTCTTGTATCTTAGGGTATTTGGTTCAGATCTGATGAAGATTTCTGTTATGCACTCATAGATCCTGAACTAGATATTCCCTCTTTATGAAGAAGATTAAAGGAAAGAAATAAGCAAGCAAACTAACTTAAAATTATAGCTAAACAAGATAATGGCTTGCTTTTTACCAATCGCCCACCTAAAAGAAATGCTTGTGTGAAATTCTAGATCTATGATGAATAAATTTGCAAACTAAACAGCCTTTAGATCCATCCCTTCAAGAGCAAATAAACAAGATTGTGAGCTAACAAACCCTGAATCGCCCTCAAATTATAAAATTCCTTGTTAGACCTGTTAGTAACTTTAAGAAACTATCCGATCTAAGTTCCTCTGCAGAAATAAGATGATCCAAACTGCAGATGGTTAGTGTGAGCAAATTGTCATATGATTAGCCAAATGAAGAATGAATTCACTGTCAAACAAATTGTACTCCTAGATCGACAGCTAAACAACTAAACAATTTGCTTTTGAAGTAATAGACTAGCTGAAAATTTTCTATAAAATGAAAGGCGCCCCCCTAACAAATTGATATTTAAAAAAAATCCAACCTACAAAACCTTATATCAGATTGTTAGAACAAAGTTAAAGAAGAAAATTAGAATTTTTATCGCTAGAAATGGAATACATCAGTGCCTAAAGTAACCTAGGGCTATGGGGTCCAATACAAGTAACCAAAGAGGGCCACAATCATCACTAGATTAAGGAGCTATCACACCATGTCTAAGCAGGGAACCATACATAAAACCACAGTAAAGCAATTGAAATGATGGAACTAAACCAAAGTACAATGGTCATGAAAGTATATTGTATTGATTGCACGTGCATCAGTCTAAGGTGTGAATGTGGTGAGTTCTTATACCATCAAACGAACAAATCTGAGGTTGACTGGCAAGTCCATTCTGAAATAAAGTTATCATATAGCAAATGTTGGAGGATATCATGGAATCTGAGATCTGGCTAACCTAGCAGGAATGCTTCACATCAAATGTAAACTGGAATGTGCCATGGAAGAGTGGCTCTGGAAGAGTATTAGTTTCCCAAATGTGATCAAGGTTTCCTTATACCAAATGAGGGGGCAACACCAGGCACTGTGGGACTTCACAAGGCTTTATATGATGTTCTTGGACCCCTTACAACATATTTGGGGCACCTTCTTTAGCTTGGGGAGTTTCATGATCTATAGCTTCTGAATGATGTTCCATGCTACCCTATCTTAGTGGGCTTCACATGCTTCCCTCACAGTGGTGGGGCCAATGTGGTCAATTATGTCTTAGTCAACCTGGAGGTACTCTCCCACATCTAGCACTTGGTAGTTGCTTTCGTTTCCTTGGTGGACCACACCCTCCTATCCTTCTCCATCTTTGCTCTTCCCCTTCCTCTGCTATCCCTCTCACCCCCACTTATGCCCCATGCACCATTATCTTCTTTGATATGGAGTAGGTCAACTCCTACACCACCCTCCTTTGGCAGTTGATTTCTCCCATACCCGATTTCTCATTCCTTGAGATAGTCTCAACCAAATATGTAATTCTTTCCATAGCTATTTGGGAGGCTGCTCTCAACTCTTACCCCCATTCCACTTGGTAATCCACCCGCACCCCTGTTGATGTTTGGTAGCTCCAGGAGGATCTTTCCCTCCTAGATGACCTTTCTTAGATGAGGAGAAGATTCCGGAAGCAAGAGATCCATTGGACAAATATTGAAACACCCCATAAGAGAAGTCAACCCAAAAGAATTAGAATAATGAAGTGGCACCTTTCCAGAGAAGAAGTCGACCCAGTCTAGTGGCCAGGAAGACTATAAATAGAGGACGTCTTGGCTCATTTTTCCACTCACTCACACTCTCATTCATCCAGAAGCAAGGTGCACGTTTGGAGAAGGTGAAGCAACTACTGTAGTAACAAAGTTTCTTCTTGTTCAGTCTTTTGGTATCTCTCTCTTGTGCGCTACTCCTTGAGGAGGTGCGCTATCTTGGTATAGTGTTGCTGCTGCAGTTGTGGTGGTGTTTCTGGTTGTGCTAGCCTTGAGCTAGGGTTTATCTGTTTGGATTTGCTTTGTGAACGAAATCTATCTAAGAAAGGTTGTTGGGTTTTTCCCCCATTTGGGGTTTTCCCAGGATAAATCTCTTGTGTTCTTTCTGTCTCTTGTTTATGTTGTTACTGCTCAGTACATGATATATATATGTTAAAGGTAATGAAGTAAAAGAACACTAGTAACACTAATGCTCTGTAAATAAGGAAAATCTAACATGGTATCAGAGTTGGTTACCTTCAGAACAATTTGACTATTGGAAGGAAGATCGCTACAGTAGCACCTTGCAGCTCCAATACTTTGTTAAGCTCGTTGAGCATTAGTTCCAAAGGCGTTGGGACTGTTGGAATAATGATTCATTTATCATATTCTAGATGTACTTGTTTTTTAGTATTATTGTTATTTGTTATGCCTAGAAAGTATATTTAAGGTTAGGGAATATATTTGAGAGATTCATGGAGAGATTATTGGAGAGATTGTAGGAGAAGATGATTTCCCGTAACATCTTCTCTCATTGTATAAATTCATGCTTTGGGAATGAGAAAGGTTGAGTTGAGTGTTCATTGTTATTGTATTATTTGCTCCATTATTTGTTGGTGTATTTCTTCATTTGGTATCAGAGCGAAGTTTGTTCATGATATTTTTTTTAATTGCGAGGTATTAATATTGTTTTGCATTGGGCGAATTTTGCAATTCTCTGTGGGCGAGTTTGCAGTGTTTGGATTCATCGCGTGGACTGAGCGATCTGGTGGCTATCTGGTGCGTCGAGGAACGATTTGGTGGCTATCTGGTGCAATTTGTGACTGTACAGGGCGAGTGTGCTACCTGCCAAAAAGACTACTGATTGGTGCGACCTGCAAGTTTGTGTTTGATTGGTGGAAGTTACAACTGTGTGGACGAAGTGTGTGGTACGACTGCCAAGAGACTAGTGTGTTGACCTGCTCCTTCGTTTGGAGCTCTCGTGTTTGTATGGTATCATTCATTCATTTTATTTGATAGAGTGCGGTTTGTTTTTGCTGTTTTCATACTCAGTGTGTCGAGCAAACACAGATTGTCGTGGCCATTCTTTTGTGCTTCGATATTCTTAGTGGAAATTTTACATGTAATCTTGTACGAGAATGAACTGGGCTTTCTAGCAGTGCCAAAGGCATTTGAATACGAGTGGAGCTGGTCTCTGCCCACACTCCATAACAACAATTTTGTTGTCACTGTTGATGTTGCATATTCATTTGGTACACGCCTTCATTTATGGTACTATTATGTTTTTTTCTTTGACAGGCCCTCATTTATTCAAATTACTTGAAGAACATAATCCTTGATTATTATTATTTTCAAAGTGTAAAAGGCAAGGGTTGTAATTTTTTATTCATTTGGTGGCCAACAAAGAGAATTAGTGCTCTATGTTTTTGAGAGAATAAATGTAATTTTTGTTAGTGAAGGGAGATATAAGAAGTGTTGATTGTAATCCTTTGGAAGAATTGAGCTTTTAGCTCTTCATTGTACTCAAACATTAATAAAAGAATTATTTTGTGGTGGTGGTTGAGTCTCTAATTTTTTGGTGGTGGTTGAGTCCCGATTCTTGTTAGTGAATGATACATTTTGCCCCCATGGCAAAGATGGATACAATCAGGATGGTTCTTGCATTAGCTCCTCAGTATAAGTGGACAATTTTTCAAATGGATGTTAAGTCAACTTTCTTGAATGGTTATGTGGATGAAGAAATTTATGTGGAGCAGCCTGAAGGTTTTGAAGTTCCAGGTAAAGAAGATAAAGTTTACAGGTTGAAGAAGGCTTCATATGGTCTTAAACAGGTACTAAGGGCTTGGTATTCAAGAATTGATAAATACTTCCAGGATCATGGCTTAATCAAAAGTTTATCTGAGCCCAATCTTTATATTCTTCAGTCAGGTCAGGATATTCTGATTGTTGCACTTTATGTTGATGATTTGATCTACACAGGGAACAATGTTGAGTTATTTCAAAAGTTTAAGTCACACATGATTGCTGAGTTTGAGATGATAGATCTTGGAGAGTTACATTATTTCTTGGGAATTGAAGTTTGGCAGAAAGAAGATGGTATTTTGATGTCACAAGGCAAGTATACTTTGGATATTTTGAAGATGTTTAGAATGATGAGTTGCAAGCTAGCAAAAACTCCTTTAGAAGTTGGGTTGAAGTTATATAGACATGATGACTCCAAATCAGTTGATGTTACTTTGTATTGTCAATTGGTTGGAAGTTTGATCAACTACAACTCGACCTGATATATCTTTTGTAGTCAGTATGGTATCTAGATTCATGTCAAGCCCCAAGGAAATACATTGGAAAGCAGCTAAGAGGATTTTGAGATATTTGCGTGGTACAATTGGTTATGGTTTGATATACAGATCTACAAAATATTTCAGGCTTATTGGTTATACAGATTCAGATTGGGTAGGTTGCATGGATGACAGGAAATTGACTTCAGGATATTCATTCAACATGGGTTCAACAACAATTGCTTGGAGCACTAAAAAACAACCTACAGTTTCTCTCTTCACAATAGAAGCAGAGTATAAAACAGTAGCGACAACAACATGTGAAGCAGTTTAGTTGAGAAGAATTTTGGAGGATCTTCATGAGCAGCAGGAACAACCTATTCAGTTGATATGTGATAATCAAAGTGCTATTCATATGACTAAAAATCTAGTGTTTCATAAGAAGACTAAGCATATTGATATCCAATATCATTTTGTTCGAGATTTGGTTAAGCAAGGTGTGGTGGAGATCAATTATTGCAGAAAATAAGAACATGTAGCTGATATTTTCACCAAAGCACTATCAAAGGAAAAGTTTTGCAAATCCAGAGGTGATCTTGGAATATTTCCAAATGATCATTATGGGGAAGAAATGTTGGAATAATGATATATTTATCATATTCTAGATGTAATTGTTTTTTAGTATTATTGTTATTTGTTATGTCTAGAAAGTATAATTAAGGTTAGGAAATATATTTGAGGGATTCATGGAGAGATTATTGGAGAGATTGTTGAGATATTGTAGGAGAAGATGATTTCCCGTAACATCTTCTCTCATTGTATAAATTCATGCTTTGGTAATGAGAAAGGTTGAGTTGAGTGTTCATTGTTATTGTATTATTTGCTCCATTATTTGCTGGTGTATTTCTTCAAGGACTTATCTTTACACAGAGTAGTGCGCCCTACCCTAGCGCACCCCCTGCAACCCTCAGTTTGCAGTTTGGTGAAATTTGAAAAATCAAAGTTTTTCAGAGCTAGGGTTTCTACCAGCGAAAATGTCAACCAACATGAGAGTTGAAGATAGATTGGATGGAGCAGATAACTTCAGATCCTGGAAGCACAAATTTCTCCTCATTCTAGAAGAGAATGAGTTATTGGATCATGTCAATCAGATGCTTCCATAACTAGAAGAAGAAGATGCCAAAGAAAAGTTTAGGAAGAATGAGGTCAAGGCCAACAGGATCTTGATAGACTCAATAAAGGATCATCTGATACCTAATGTATCAGAACTGAAGACACCAAGGGAAATGTTTGATGCCCTAACCAGACTTTATGAAAGTAAGAACACCAGTCAAAAGCTTACTCTAAGGCATCAACTCAAAAACGTGACAATGAACAAGTTAGAAACAATAGCCAACTATTTTACGAGGATCTCACAGATCAAGGATCAGTTAGCAGCCATTGGAGATCCGGTAGATGACGTTGAACTCGTGACAACTACACTCGATGGATTTCCCTCCTCTTGGGATCCATTTGTTCAAGGGATTTGCACCATAAGCAAATTGCCCAAGTTTAACAAGCTATGGGCGGACTGCACCCAAGAGGAATCCAGGTTGATATCCAAGTCACAAAAGACAAATGATGATGAAAATCAAGCCGTTGCTGCCCAAGTAAAGAAAAGGAAAGAAAGGGAAGAAGGCAGTTCGAAGAAATCTAAAAGACCACGTTATAAGACGGATGCGTCAAAGATCAGATGCTACAACTGCAAGGAGATGGGACATTATGCGGCACAATGTCCTCTTAGACTTGAAAAAGGAAAGAAGAAGCACCATGCACATTCAACAGATGCTGAAGAGCAGAAGTCAAAGGATGAAGAGTATGTGTTTTAGCTAGTGGTGCTTCCAAGCACATGACCGGGGAATAGGAGAAACTATAGAAGACAACTCAAAGTGGGACAACAACAACTAAACTCTAGGTTTGCATATCAGGTTTGATATTTTATATTACTACAATTTAAGTAAGTGTTGTAACTAGAATAATAGTCTTTAGAATTCTATTATTGCTATTGCCATTGCTAGTTTAATAACACTTGATTATTATTGGTACGACTACCATTAAGTAAATGCCCATATTGATGATGCACTTGTTTACAAAATAAATTGTTCTCCCCTAGGAGATGCTCTTGGTTGACCTTGTTCTAGGCAGGTTATCTTATAAATTCCTTGGAGATTACCATGGAGATATTATTGTTCTTGTTTCTTGTTCTGGGTAGGTCATAGGTAATAGCTTTGAGAGGGAGCTATAATGACGGTTGCAGGAAGCAACAATTTAGATGGTCTCTAGTTGAGACATGGAGCAGACTATCTAGACATAGAGTTGTGCACATCCATGTAATGAAGGAGAGAAGGATGAAGCCAGAACCTTCTGGCAAGAAGAATACCTTTGCAGACACAAAATATCTCATATGGAGATTGATTCAGTTGATCACTCTTCAGTGCACCAGGAAGAGTCAGTAAAGTCAGAAGGGCCTACCCAGAATCATTACAGTAACCAGGAAGAGACCAACATGGTCTCGTGATACTTTGCAGGATGCAAAGGGGGATACAAATATATGGCATTGATGAGCCATATCATGAGAAGGAGTAGATGGCTCCACCAGTGGTGAGGCAGGCGACCCCACCAAGTACCAGCTCAGAAGGAGCTAGAGTTCAGAGGGAGTCAGCCCTCAGGATCCAGTAGGGAGGAGCAGCCTCCCCAGGACAGTTCATAGGAGCATGCAAACTCAGAGTGAGCCTGATCTTAGAGAGAGTCAGTTGCTTAGAGACTTTCATTCAGAAAGTATTCCTCAGATTCAGATGGGAGAGAGAGAAGTCTTCCAGGATTGACAGATAGGAAACTAGATCAAAGCTTCAGAGGCTTCGAGGAGATATGAGACCTCCTGGGAGGATTCCCTTGTTTCAGTGATAGAGGAGGAAGCCAGTCTGAAGGACTGAGATATGGATTCTTGCCTTGGTTCTGAAACCATAAGTGAAGTCAGCGGTGACTTCCAAGTTGATCTACATGATCAAGCATGCTGCAGATGGCATCATAGAGATGTACAAAGCTTGATCTTTGGCTTGAGGATTCTCCCAGCAAGAGGGAGAAGATTATGATGGGACACTTGCTCCAGTAGCCAGAAGAAGTGTACATAGAGTAGCCACAAGATACATGAGAAGGAGTCTCATGTCTGCAGATTAAGAAGGCTTTGTATGGGCCTAAGCAGGCACCCATGACATGATATGCCATATTAGATGGTTATTTGATGAGCTTGGGGATGGTTGCCCATTGATCCTATGTGTGGATGACCTGTTTCTGTCAGGAGATGAGAAGCTCATAGTTGGGTGCAAGAGGGAGCTCGTTTCAGAGTTCGAGATGAAGGATCTAGGTTTGATGCATTACTTCTTGGGATTGGAGGTGTCGCAGAGATTAGATGAGATTTTTCTTAGCCAAGGAAAATATACTGTTGAGATTCTACAGAGATTCGGGATGATGGACTATAAGTCTATGACCGCACCTATGACGATAAATCTGAAGCTCTTGAGTGATTCATCTTCAGATTTGGTGGATCCCACGATGTACAGATATCTGATTGATCCTTGATGTACCTGGTTAACACCAGGCTAGATATGTGTTTTGTAGTGAATACCTTGAGTCAACACATGGTTGAACCCAGACAGGTACATTGCTGACTACAAAACATATGTTGAAATACCTATGTGGTACGAGTGGATATGGATTGAGATATGCCTCGGATGGAGATGTGAAGCTGCAGGGATATACAGACTTTGACTAGGTAGGGAGTGCATTAGATCGAAAGAGTACTTCCAGATGCTGCTTCAATTTGGGATCAGTGTGATCTCATTTTTGAGCAAGAAGCAGACGTCAATGGCACTCAATACAACAGAGGCAGAGTATATAGAAGCCAATATTGCAAGCCGTGAAGTAGTGTGGCTTCGAAAGTTTCTTGCAAGTCCTCATTCGAGACATGATGCAGAAGGGAGTAGTGAAGCTCCAGTACACATCCACAGATGAGCAGATTGCGAACATTCTCACCAAGCTTTTGTCCAAAGCGATGGACAAATGAGTAGCATCGGGCGGACATTCTCTCGGATTGGTCATTCTGATTTTGCCAAGAGAGAATGATACATTCACTCACATGATTAGCCATGCTGACTTGGCTAGTGGTGAATGGCCCAAGCACAATCTTTTTCCTATTAGTCATGTTGATTTGACTAGGAGTGAAAAAGACTCGTGGTGCTCCAGAGACAAGCTTGGCGTGATGCAGAATGTCCACCCTCATTGAGAGGGAGGTGTGTTGTTTTTTCTCATGCTGGCTAACCCCTCTGGCCAAGGGTTCCCTAGATCAGTCATGCGACTGAGGGGGTAATGCACTGTCAGACCTGATGAGAGAAGAAGCATCGCACACATAGTCATGAGGACTATGGGAGTAGCTTCGTGCTAGTGGATGAGACTATAACTATGGTCGATGACATTGTAGTAGTTGTGTGGTACTAGCTAATTGCTACATAGTTATAGAGACATCGACTATGATTATGGCTAATGGCATTATAGTAGCTGTGTGCTACTAGCTGATTGTTGCATAATCATAGGTATGACTATGGATGATGGCATTGTAGTAGTTGTGTGCTACTAGCTGATTGCTGCATAGTCATACAGATCTTGACTATCGTTGATGGCATTGTAGTAGCTGTGTGCTACTAGCTGATTGCTGCGTAGTCATGGAGATGGAAGACTATGATTATGGTTGATGGCATATTGTAGTAGTTGTGTGCTACTAGCTGATTGCTGCATAATCATAGAGACTGCTGGATTGCATGGTGGTAGCTTGTGTAGCAGAGACATTGTGTCTCTGGATAGTAGCTTTGTGCTACTTGGAGTGGTTATGTATCACTGGATAATAGTTGTGTACTACTATGGATCGACACAGTCGTGTTCTACTGGATGGCATTGTAGTAGTTGTGCGCTACTTGCTGATTTCCATGGAGACTACCAGTTCACATTGGGAGTAGTTGCGTGCTACTTGATGGCAGAGATTGTGACAGATGATTCAAGCTATCGATGGCATTGTGGCAGCTGTGTGCTACCAACTAATTGCAGAGTAGTCAGTGGACTACTAGACGAAGACATCGTGAAAGATACCTCCCTAGCTAAGAGGGAGTGTTGATGTTTGGTGGCCGCGGGAGGATCTTTCCCTCCTAAATGACCTTTCTTAGATG
>ML794219.1:106328-130678 GCA_009831015.1 Picea engelmannii | reverse complement strand
ATTCCCCTAAAACCTTTTGGCACACCCTTTTCCCTAATCATATTGCTTTCCCGTCCGACTTAAACCCCCATTCCATGTTATATCATACAACCTCCCTTTATGATGTTTCTCCACAGGCCCCTATCCATATCACCTCTCCTCCCTTCTTGCCATCTTTTCTCCTTTGTTAACATCAGGGGAACACTTTTTGACATCAGGGGAACACCTTAGGGTTACATGCACTAATAGGGCAATCGATGAAGAATGCTTCCAAGCCAATTTCCTCAAACATGGTGTACACTCTCAACTCTCACATTGCTGATTTGTTTAATCATGTCATATGTTTTGGTTTCATCAGGCCTGGTCCCAACATATCATTCACCAAATTTTCAAATCATGGGCACCCAAATCCTAATTATTATAGAACCATAATGATTTTGACACAGCGTCTCCAAGCTCTATGCTACAATTATTGTAATGAATCAAAGTGTTTCATATCCTAAATGTCCAAACTAAATTGGATAACAATGAAAAATCCATAATAGGATAAATATAATAAATTGAATATATAAAAGTGAGACATGATTATAGTAACATGTGATGTTGTGTATAAATATGAATTGAATGGTCACCTACGCAAATATCCCCTGTTTGAATAACATATGTGACCTTTGATTATTTTATTATGATTTATTATTTATTATTATTATAGGTGTATTTATGTATGTTACATTGCCTCTCCCTTTAAAGATGCTTTGTAATGAATCAAAGTGTTTCATATCCTAAATGTCCAAACTAAATTGGATAACAATGAGAAATCCATAATAGGATAAATATAATAAATTGAATATATAAAAGTGAGACATGATTATAGTAACATGTGATGTTGTGTATAAATATGAATTGAATGGTCACCTACGCAAATATACCCTGTTTGAATAACATATGTGACTTTTGATTATTTTATTATGATTTATTATTTATTATTATTATAGGTGTATTTATGTATGTTACATTGCCTCCCCCTTTAAAGATGCTTTGTCCTCAAAGCATAGGAAGGCTACATTTTTATTCTTACATGTAATGCTTTCACTTGGGACTCTATTCTTAATTTTGTCATGGCTGAAAAAATGAAATCGTATGTTCTTTGAAGGGTTGAAATAGAGTTGTCGCATTGTGAAAGGATCAATCCATTGTAATTCGATTTTCCGTAAAACTGTATGGTTTGATATTTTATTAAGACTTCTTTGACTACGATTCCTGGTATACCTTTGGAAATTAATTGAATTAGTATTCTAGTATTTAGAATTGTGAATTTATTTTTGATTTGTGCGACAAAATTTGTAATTTGGGTGACAATAAGGTTTAATAGTTGAGCTTCCTTATGGTATTCTAGAATCGTTAGTTGCAATAGGTTGACCTTCAATTGTAATTAGATTTGTAAGTGTTCCTTTGTCGATTGACAGCCTGTCGATTATAGATAAATCTGCCAATTTTTCAGCATTCAATGCATTCAATTTCAGATCTGAAAATTACTTCCAAGTGACCTCAAATAGTAAACTAGGGCTAATATCACTAAATAATTTTACATTGAAATTATGACAGGAAATTTATAGTGGAAGCAAGAGATCAGAGAGAAATCATCCATACACAAGAGACACAAATTTCATCTAGTAAAATTTTTCAGATTGCGAATTTTTGAGGACAAAACTAGTCCTCTCAGCAAATTACAATTTTAGTAAAAATTCTGGAAAACCCTTCCAAGTTACAAATCTGTTGTATAGCCCTGCTGACATCACCTGTACGACTGCTGACGTCACTATTGTACGGACTGCCTGATCTGCACATGTCGTAGAGACTGTATGAATCACACGTGCGACCTGTTTTTGCTGTTGTACGGTTTGCACGTGTGGTACTGATAGTATGGATCACACGTGCAGCTTGTTCTCTGCTGTGGTATGGTCCGCACATGTGGTATGGTTTGTATGGATCGCACATGAGGCCTGTTCTCCTCTTCTTGTCACACATGCGATTGTCTCTCCCTGACACGTGCGGCGGTTCTCACACGTGCGACCTCTCTCTCCTCACACATGCAACCTCTCTCTCTTGACAGAAAATCAGAAAACAGAAAAACAAAAACCCTAGGCTAGAGTTGCCAAAGTGAAAAATTTCCTTTGCCGAAATTTCCAACCCCAATCTCCTTGGCTGGAGTGCTCACTCACTCATGCCAACACCATAATGATAAGATGAAAATATCACAATGAGATGTGTGGTGCCTCCTCACATTGCCTCTCATTTTATAGGAGTCTAAAGTGAGTTTAGAAGCCCTTAACTTACTTTATGGAGCCCTCCACTAAACTCAACATTAATTTAGAATTGTTTATTCCTCCAAGTGGGTGCCAAGCCCCAAAAATAACAATTCCAAGCCCCAACCCTATACAAATGGGGTTTTCAAAAAATAAAAATACAATGTGAGTGCCAACAAGGATCTCCACATGCCCAACACCAAGGCCAATGTGAGAATACCTACTTGATGCTACAAAACATCAACACTCCCTCTTAGTGAGGGAGGTATTCTCAACCACTCCTAGCTTGTCTATGAAGTAGACAAACTTCCCTTTTGGTCTTGGAACTATGTCCTACACATCATTCTTCATGATGGACTGATACTCCATCATGGCATCCTTCTAAACATGTTGGCCTGCTGCCTCCTCAAAACTGGAAGGCTCGGGAGTCGGAATCAATGATGCTACTCATAAGCGCTACATAGCTCGAAAACCTTTGCAGAGGCCTACTCTCCCTGAAAGTGCCCATGTGGGACGCATGCCTCTTCGCATCTCTCAAAGTATCCTGAAGCCATCTAGGCCTCGTGTCCTCATAACTAGGAGGGTCCACTGGATCCACTGACTCCTCATGGTCTGAAGGTTGAACCCCTGTACTGGATGGACCTGTAGTCTCTTCAACCTTCAAAACCTCCTGCTGCTCACCATCACTTGGAAGTGGCTATGTCTCCCACACTGGAAGTGGCTCTGCCTCCCACACTAGATCCTCTACTACAACTGCTCCCTCTGACACACAAGCAATTCTCGCTAGATGACTGGGAACCTTCTTGGACAACACCCTGCTCCTAGAAGCCTCCCACTTCTAAGCATCCTGCATGGCCATCTCAACCCATGACACCTTCATGATTGTCTTGGACGACTCCTCTCTCCCACCTGAACCTGAAGGTTGACTTCCTATGGACGGTTGACTATCGCTCTGTTTTTGTTGACTTCCTTTGAGTTTGCACAACCTTCTTTCCACCGTTCTTCAGTATAGGCTTGCCAGTTAGCCTATACAAGTTGCTTTCTCTAACTCCACAGTTGTTGTGTCTGAGCTAGATCCTCTGGGCATGATCAATGCCCGTCCATCTTGGAATAATACCTCATAGCTCTTCTTCTCAATCGTTGAGACTGAGAGCACACTCCTTTCGAGTTTTGGCACCCATAACAAATTTGTCACTCTCAACACACCTCATGACTCCATCCGGAATGGCACTGTTCCTGATCGCTACACTGCATGCTTGGTCCCCATGCGATGTTCCACATACATATCTGAGTCAGACTCTTTGAAGCTCTCGAACAATTCACGTGCTCCTGTCATATGACATGTGGCTCCACTATCCACCAACCAAGTCCCACTATCAAAAACTGTACTAGAAAGGGCGGAGACCAATAAGAACTCCCTCTAAAGCTTGTCTGCAACCTCATCCACCTCTGCTGATGATGCCTCCTGTTTCCGTCTCCCTTTCTTCTGCTGTGGACACCGTGAAGCATAATGGCCATACTTATGACAAGCAAAACACTTGACCTTACTAGGGTCCTTCTTCCACTACTCTGGAGATGCCTCTCTCCCTGAAGAACCGTTTCCTTTGCCCTTCCTAGCATGAGCAGCTAGGGCCTGGTTCTCATCATCGCTACCTTTCCGCCTGCCATTCTTGGACTCTATTTGAGCCTCCTCCTGGGTGCAATCGATCCATAGTCTGTCAAATGGCGACAACTTCTCTCATGCACAAATCCCTTGCACAAATGGTTCCCAAGACTCGGGAAAACCATTCAATGCCACATTCACCAGCTTCATGTCATCAACTGCCTCACCAATGGCTATAAGATGATCATGAATATGAGTGATCCTCATGAGGTAGCTAGCAACTGTATTTGATTAGGACATCTCAACAAATCGGAGCTGATGCCTCAAAACCAACTCCCTGTTTGCATTCCCGCTTTGGAACAAGCTCACCAAAGCATCACACATATCCTTTGTTGTCTTCTTCTCAGAAATATGAGGAATCAAGTGATCCTTCATAGAATCCAACAACACTCGCTTGGCCTTCACTTCCTTCTTCTTATGGGCTGCCAATTCCTGTGCATCATTTGGATATGGAATCACCATCTCAACGTAATCTTTGAAATCATTCTCTTCCAAGAGAAAAAGGATCCTAGCCTTCCAGGGCCAGAAATTTGTGGCTCCTTCCAACTTGTCCTCTACTCTAAGAGTGCTCACCATTGTGTCCAGACAAGAGCACAAATCTGCAGCAACTTGTGTCTCAAGAGATGACTCTCTCTTTCTCTAGAGCCTATGCTCTGATACCATGTCAATTTTTCAGCATTCAATGCATTCAATTTCAGATCTGAAAATTACTTCTAAGTGACCTCAAATAGTAAACTAGGGTTGTTATTATTGAATAATTTTACACCGAAATTATGACAAAAAAATTATAGCGGAAGCACAAAGATCAGAGAGAAATCATCCATACAAGAGACAAATTTCATCCAGTAAAATTTTTCGTATTGAGAATTTATGAGGACAAAACTAGTCCTCTTAGCAATTTACAATTTTAGCAAAACTTCCGGGAAACCCTTCTAAGTTCCAACTTACAAATCTGTTGTGTGGCCCTGTTGACGTCACTTGTACGACTGCTGACGTCACTGCTGTACGACCTGCTTGATCTACACGTGCCGTACAAAGTGTATGGATCACACGTGCAGCGTGTTTCTGTTGCTCTACAGTCCGCACATGTGGTACAGACTGTACGGATCACACGTGTAGTTTGTTCTCTACTATTGTACGGTCTGCACGTGTGGTACAGACTGTACAGATCACACATGCGACCTGTTCTCTTCTTCTTGTCACATGCGTGACTATCTCTCCCTCACACGTGAGACTGTTCTCCTCACACGTGCGGCATCTCTCTCCTCACACGTGCGACCTCTCTCTCTTGATAAAAAGTTAGAAAACCAAAAAACAGAAACCCTAGGCTAGATTTGCCAAAGTGAAAAATTTCCTTTGCTAAAATTTCCAATCCTAATCTCCTTAGCTAGAGTGCTCACTTACTCATGCCAACACCATAATGACAAGATGAAAATGTCACAATGAGATGTGTGGTGCCTCTTCACATTGCCTCTCCTTTTATAGGAGTCTAAAGTGAGTTTAGAAGCCCTTAACTTACTTTAAGGAGCCCTCCACTAAATTCAACATTAAATTAGAATTGTTTGTTCCTCCAAGTGGGTGCCAAGCCCCAACAATAACAATTCCAAGCTCCAACCCTATGCAAAAGGAGTTTTCACAAAATAAAAATGCAATGTGAGTGTCGACAAGGATTCCTACATGCTCGACACCAAGGCCAATGTGAGAATACATTTCCAATGCTACAAAACATCAACAAAATCTTCACTTGGTTTTTTAACTTTGATTGCATTTGTGATAGTTCCCTTATCTATAGTTTATATTTTAACCTTAGGAAACTTCCCTAGTTCAACTGGTTTCATTGTTGTTTCCTTGTCAATAAGGTGTTTCTTTTGTTGCATCTTTTTCTCGTTTTTATGTGTAAGTTAGGTGTTCACTAGGATTCCTTAGGAGAGAAATCTCTCAATCTTTTCCTAATAAGTTCTTGTCGATTTTTTTGGAGACCTTGATCCTTCTGTTTTAATTTTTTATTGTTCTTTTTATCCTCTTGATTTGCACAAGAAACCTATGATTAAGATCCCTTAGGAAAGACTTTTATTCATCTTTCTTTGATAAGTTCTTGTTGAATTTCTTCTTTGCATCTTGCTTCTCTTGTGATTCTCTATCACATTGGGCTATGACGTCTTGTAGAAATGGCACTTTTCCTTCACTTGCAAGTCAAATTTGTTTTCTTCAACTCTCATGGTTGCTTTTTGAAGCATTTTTCTTGTTACCATGTGTGTTCAATTTACACTGCAGGTATGCACTTCATATTGGAAGTTTTCTTTCATATCTTCAAGAGCATTAATTTTTTCGTCTCGGGCTATGCTTTCCTTCTTATTATTTATGACTTCTTGTGTTAAACGATTGACTTCGTTTACAATAAATCGTTTTTCATTACTTGAGAATCAATTTTTTCCCGAAGTTGCTCTATCTTTAATATTAAGTGGGGTGGATGAAGTGCAAGGTTCCCATGAAAATTACTTCGATTATATTGAGGCTTAAAAATAAACTCACTTAATGTATACTCCTTTTTTGTTCTTTTAACTCTTTGGTACTTGAGCAATATCTGAAAGGATACCCTTTAGTTTTTTTTTGGTCCCTTAATATTGAAACTTCATAACCTCTTGAGAATCTTCCAAATATTTTATGAACGTAATATTTGTTGAATTTTCACTAGGCTAGGCTCAAGCACGAGTTTTAATTCATTTTGAGCTTTTACTTGAACCATAGACAAATGCAACTACACCATTAACAATTGCTGCAATAACCAAGATCACAAGAAGAAATACCATGCACAAGAAGACAAGAAATATCTTGGGAAACCCTTATCAACAAGGGAAGAAAACCCAGCCAATCCTTTCCTATATTCTCAAGAGAAAGACCTCCCACACCATAGACCTAGCACACAAGAGGGTGCTCTCAAAAACCAAGAAGGCTAGCACCCAAGAGAGGTGCGCACTTCAACCCTAGAACTTGTACTTGCTGAAATTTCCAAAATCACATGTGTGTTGTGTTTCCTCAATGGGGAAATCACCTTTATTTATACTAGACTGGACACATAAAAAATGGTGTCTATTGGCACAACATGGCTGACCTCAATAACTCAGAATATTATTAATAATTACAATATTAATTATCTTTTACATTAATTATCTTTCACTTTATGGTGGGGCCAACCTGTACCCTTTACATCACAATTAGGGTTACAGGTAAATATAACTCTTAGACAATATAACAAGGGATCTCACACACCCACTAGTGCTCAGCCACTAGGGGCACGTCCACTTGTGCTCAGCCGTAGGGACGTCCAACTCAATAGATCTCTATCTCACTGAGTCTCACATGAAAATCATCTGGACATAGACTCACTAGTGCTCAGCCACTAGGATCATGTTCGCCTGTGCTCAGACACATGGACGTCCTACTCAACAGATCTCTATCTCACCGAGTCTCATAGGAGAATCCTCTGGAGTACCACATCGTTTCAACTCTCTACACAGAGGAGAATAGTAAACCCATCACATGGGCTCCTTCACCCCTCACAGGGGTACACATCGTTTCATCTCTAACGACACACCCATCTCATGGGCATCTTCCCTACACAGGGGCACACAACGTTCCATCTCTGTCTCAGAGAGGAACGACACATCCATCTCATGGGCACACCCAACTCATGGGCTCTCTCACAGGCCGACTCACTCAGTCTGTGTCCTGGAGGATGTCTCACGCAACTGTAATCATCAACACTCCCTCTCAGCTAGGGAGGCATTCTCCACCAGGCCAAGTCTCTCACGGAAGTACTCGAACTTCGTCTTGGCAAGCGATTTGGTGAAGATATTTGGAATCTGCTCGTGTAGGAAGGTACTGCACGTGTACTGGTTTCCTCTACACCATGTCTCTGATATAATGATATTTTATCTCAATGTGTTTCGATCTACACAGGGTTCTTACAGAGATTCACACAACTCTGGTTATCGCAATGAATAATGGTAGGATCCATCTCATGATCAAATAAATATGTTAGGAGCTTGTGAAGCCACATTGCTTCGCGGACTACCACACTCAATGCTATATACTCTGCTTTTGCGGTACTCAAGGCCACAAAGCTCTGTTTCCTGCTGCACCAGGAAACCATGGCAGACCCCAAGGTAAAACAACAACCAGATGTGCTCTTCCAGTCCACTGCGCTCCCTGCCCAATCTGCATCAACATATCCCTGCAAACTCAAGTCTACACTGGAGGCATATCTTAGGCCATATCCAACTGTGCCTTGTAGATATCTCAATACATGCTTCGCTTCTATCCACTGAGTCTGTCCCGGCTGACTCATGAACTGACTAAGTACATTCACTGCATAGCATATATCAGGTTTGGTGTTAACCAAATACATCAATGATCCAATCAGGTGTCGATACAAATGTGGATCAATCTCGCCTGAATCAGTAGAAACATCATTCATTTTCGTCAAATCCATCACCATCGATGTAGGCATGTATTTGCACTCTGTCATACCAAACTTCTTTAATATCTCCACTGTATATTTTCCTTGACTCAAAAAAATCTGATCAGTCCTCTGCCATACTTCTAGTCCCAAGAAGTAGTGCATCATACTCAGATCCTTCATCTCGAATTTAGAAGTCAATGCTCGCTTGCATTCAACAATAAGTCTTTCTGAACCGGTGAGGAATAAGTCATCCACATACAGGACCAAGATTAGGCACTCGTTACCAACAATATGATAATATAGGTTTGGATCAACAACACTCTTGCTGTAACCCAAGCTCATCAAGAATCCATCCATTTTCTCATACCAAGCACGAAGTGCTTGCTTTAGTCCATAGAGGGCTTTCTTCAACCTGCACACATGAGATTTCTCATTGTGTATAACGAATCCTTCTGGCTGCTCGATATAAATTTCTTCCTCAATCTCACCATTGAGAAAGGTTGTCTTTACATCCATCTGATGTAGTTTCCAACTCATGGACGTAGCTAGTGCAATGATAGTACATATGGAAGTGTATCGGGCTACTGGAGCAAATGTCTTATCATAGTCAACTCCCTCTACTTGTGAGAATCCTTTGGCTACAAATCTCGCTTTGTATTTCTCGACACTTCCATCAGTTGCTTGCTTGATCTTATAGATCCACTTGGAAGTCACCACATACTTCCCTTCTAGTCTCGGAACAATATCCCATACATCATTCTTCAAGATATACTGGTATTCTTTTGTCATGGCATCTTGCCATACCTGCTCACTTGTCGCTTCTCTATGACAAGAAGGCTCAGAATCAATGATGTGGCTCATGACTGAAAAGTGGCTTGAAAATCTCTTTGGTCTCTTGCTCTCTCGAGATGTGCCTTGAGGGGCTGCATGTCCCTCTGCCTCTTGCAGAGTTTGTCGAGCCCAGACATGCCTTTTATGGCCTACTGCAATGTCTCTGGGCATATCAACTAGAGCAACTGGATCAACTGGATCAATGGTTGTCTCCCTCTGAACTGCTGAAAGGGAAGACAATACTGTCTCTTCCTTCCTTTTAAATATTTTTGACTCCCTCTGAAGTCTGAAGGATAGATATCTTCCTTTTCCTGTTTGTTAACCTGGAGATATCTCATGTCTTCTCAGGTGCTCTACCGACTCTACAGTATTTTGATGATCTCTATACTAGGATAATAATCAAACAAGAAAAGTTGGACTCCCGTACCAGAGATAATGGTCCAAGTCATGAGGGCTCCCACACTAGGGATAATACTCTTCACTATTAAAATGCAATCAACCACGGGTTAATGATTAAATCAAATAAGGAACAACTTACCTTAGTCTACAGTCATGCTCAATCTTGCGTTTGGTTAGAGGAAGTAATCCTCATTTCTAATGTCTTCATCCTTTTGAGGTGGGTCTGGATCAATGTCAGAGGTGGAAACATATTGTCTTCCTTTCTTTCTGGTAGGACACTTTCTCGCAAAGTGTCCATACTTGTCACATCTGAAGCACTGGATCTTTGACATGTCTCTTCTCTGATCATGACCTAAATCTGATGAAGTCTTCTCATCTTTGAATGTTTGCCTGAAGTTTCTTTTAAATCTTCCTCTTTTCTTTGTATGGAGTGAAAGAGCATGATTTTCATCATGAGGGAAGTCTTCCACTCCTCTAGCTCTAAGTCTGATTTTGTCTTGGGTACAGTCTGTCCACAGACGATCAAAAGTAGGTAGTTTTTCTCTTCCACTGATACTCTGAAGAAATGGTTCCCAATGTTTGGAAGATTATTGAGAGTGGTCAAAACAAGTTCTCTGTCAGATATGATTTCTCCAATGGCACCTAGCTGATCTCTGATCTCTGACATCTTCATAAAGAAGGCAACAACGGTGTCACCTTTTGTCATAATGATATTTTGAAGCTGGCCTTTCAATGTAAAAGCTCTTTGGGTGTTGTCACTCTCAAACATATTCTTTAATGCTTCATACATTTCATAAGCTGTCTTCAGGTTTGCAATACAAGGCAAGAGATGATCTCTTACTAAGTAGATCATTATCTTCCTCGCCTTGACATCTTCTTCCTTCTCTTCATTAGTGGTTGTCTCTGGTAAAGCTCTTTGTATTGTCCACAATAGATCTTCCTCTTCAAGAGTGATTTGAAATCTTGACTTCCAGGAGCTGAAGTTGCTTGATCCATCAAGCCTATCTTCCACCAAGGTTCTGTTCTTCATATTTTCAGATTCTTCACAAACCCTTGCCAACTGGGCTAGAAAACCTAACGGCTAGGCTAGGCTAGGCTAGCAATCTTAGGTTTTGTTGGGCTTATGACTGCCAACAATAAGCCTTGAAAGTCAGAAGAACACTGGTGAGCTGGGAAGCTTCTTCAATGAGCTGCAAAAACCCTAATTCTGAAATTTCTGCAGAAAATTGCGAAACCCTAGAAACCCTAGGGCCAAAAATACAAAATGCTCGGAAATGCAATCTGAAACTTGTTGGAGGTGCGCTGAGGGAGGCTATACACTCCCATACAATTTTTAACCCCAACGTCCAAGTTTAAGGTGCTGAAATACCTCAGAAAAGGAGGGTTGTATGGATTTTCTGGAAACCCTAGGAGGGCCGTATGGTTTTGCAGAAGGGAGAGGATGACTGGTAGATGCTTGTGCAATGGGTTCTTCAGGATCTAAGCTTTGAAACCATGTTGAATTTTCACTAGGCTAGGCTCAAGCATGAGGTTTAATTCATTTTTAGCATTTACTTGAACCATAGACAAATGCAACTATACCATTAACAATTGCTATAATAACCAAGATCACAAGTAGAAATACATTGCACAAGAACACAAGAAATATCCGGGGAAACCCTTCTCAACAAGGGAAGAAAACCCAACCAATCCTTTGCTATATTCTCAAGAGAAAGACCTCCCACACCATAGACCTAGCACACAAGAGGGTGCTCTCAAAAACCAATAAGGCTAGCGCCCAAGACAGGTGCACACTTCAGCCCTAGAACTTGTACTTGCTGAAATTTCCAAAATCACATGTGTGTTGTGTTTCCTCAATGGGGAAACCCGGAAATCACCTTTATTTATACTAGACTGGAAACATAAAAAATGGTGTCTATTGGTACAACAAGGCTGACCTCAATAAATCAGAATATAATTAATAATTACGATATTAACTATCTTTTACATCAATTATTTTTCACTTTATGGTGGGGCCGACCTGTACCCTTTACATCACAATTAGGGTTACATGTAAATCTAACTCTTAGACAATATAGCAAGGGATCTCACACACCCACTAGTGCTCAACCACTAGGGGCACGCCCACCTGTGCTCAGCCACAGGGACGTCCAACTCAACAGATCTCTATCTCACTGAGTCTCACAGGAGAATCATCTGGACACACACTCACTAGTGCTCAGCCACTAGGATCACGTCCACTTGTGCTCAACCACAAGGACGTCCTACTCAACAAATCTCTATCTCACTTAGTCTCACAGGAGAATCATTTGGAGTACCACATCGTCTCAACTCTCTACACAGAGGAGAACAATAAACCCATCACATGGGCTCCTTCACCCCTCACAGGGGTACACATCGTTTCATCTCAAATGACACACCCATCTCATGAGCATCTTCCCTACACAAGGGCACACAACGTTACATCTCCATCTCATAGAGGAATGACACACCCATCTCATGGGCACACCCAACTCATGGGCTCTCTCACAGGCTGACTCTCTCAGTCTGTGTCCTGGAGGATGTCTCACGCAGCTGTAATCATCAACAATATTTTGGTCATCTATCATATGCAATATAATTTATTTTTCCTTTCTTCTCAATGGGAATGAATGGTCGTGGGTCATGGTGAATGAATGGACAACTCTAGTAATGGTGTGGGTTTAATGCTGTGTCTAGATCTTCAAATGTTGTGGATATTAAATACGGTTGCCCACTATTATACTTTTGCTGTGGCGGCTTATAATTCATTGCAATCTCTGCTTTTATAGCTTCATGTATTAATTGTTTTCCATCAGGGCCTTAATGTATACTCCTTTTTTGTTCTTTTAACTCTTTGGTACTTGAGCAATATGTGAAAGGATACCCTTTAGTTTTTTTTTGGTCCATTAATATTGAAACTTCATAACCTTTTGAGAATCTTCCAAATATTTTATGAACATAATATTGTGGTCATCTATCATATGCAATATAATTTATTTTTCCTTTCTTAATGGGAATGAATGGTTGTGGCTCATGGTGAATGAATGGACGACTCTAGTTATGTTGTGGGTTTAACGCTGTGTCTAGATCTTCAAATGTTGCGGATATTAAATACGGTTTCCCACTATTATACTTTTGCAGTGGTGGCTTATAATTCATTTCCATCTCTGCTTTTATAGCTTCATGTCATAATTGTTTTCCATCAGGGCCTCTGATTATGACTTGAAAAAGAAAGCTTGTAATGGCGGCATTGAAGAAATATAACTGGGAAAGATAAAATGCTTTCAGACAGAAATAAAACTAAGTTAATGTCTCCTTTGTTCTTATGACAGCCACACCATTAAATACAGAGTCAATAAAATAGCAGCAAAAACAGAGCAATATTATTCATAACAGTCCTTTGCATACAGAAATTTCACTCAGCCTAAGTTTACATGGACCATATGACCTGTACGGGTCCGTATGCTCGCTGGTGATACTCAATCCGTCCACACAACAAAACTAAGGCTGCAACACAGCCTGATTCTAATCACTCTTCTTCCAAAACTCTGATAAACACAACATCTATACTAATCTTAGACTTGGGTATGAATTCTTTTCTCTGCTGGGCGAAAGTACAGTCCGTAAGGAACCCGTACTGTATGGATTCTTCTTCCTCACCCTTTGTTTGATACTCGCTGGCTGGTTCGGGTGAGTAGTGGCCCTATCTCGGCTTCTTTGTCACTGTCAGACCCTACTCGGCCTTTATCCTTTGAGTGGATTGAATGCTGGCCCTAGCTCGGCCTTCTTTTACAGTATTTGCTGCAGGTTCTTGCAACCTCCTCACCCGATTCAAAAAGAATCGACTTAGTCTCTATATATCTCGACCTCTCCTTGTCTTGATAAGCTACAGACCCTTGCTCAGTCTCCTTAGCAAGTTCTCCAGGCTCTCTCGACCTCCTTTGGAAGCGCCCACTCTCTCAGTCGACTTGCTTCTTTCCTTGAGGTCAAGTGAGGATGAGCCTTGCTAGGTTACTTGTAACCCTAGCCTTTTCCCTCATGTATTCCTGGCCCTCGGATCCTCTCATTAGGATCTTGATCCAAGGGTGGGCATCTAATCAAGCATTGAGATACATCCAATGGCTGTGATATAATCTTAGCTTGAATTAGGTGGTCCCCACCATTATAATGTTGTCTAGTCATAAGTTGGGCTTCTTCCTCATTACTAGACACCCCTAATGAGGAAGAATTACCTACCTAAGCTACACTCTCCCTCTTAGCGAGGGAGGTAAAGTCACTGGAGCTGCCTCCTCCATGATCCACCTCACTATGTGTTTCTCCCTCTGAGTCTGAGAAATCCATCCTCTCAATGTCTAGATACTCTATTTGCTCTGCCTGGATATATCTGCTACACCCTGCACCAGGATTATCTGAGTATCCCCATTCATCCAATTGAGTCCATTCCCACCACGTGGGTATACTAAGAATAGCTTCATGTTTTCTCATACTTGGATTTGCAGGCTCATTACTTTCTTCTGTGAGTTTGTAAACAGGTCATCCCCACAGCTTATATAGACCATCCTCACTTATGCCTATCATTACGGGTGGTCCTGGTGCTTGACTTTTAACTGAACAAATGTGTACACCGCAGCCAAAGAAGCTTGCCCCATAGCCTTGATGCTCCAAGGTTGAGATTGAGAGTACACTGACTCTCATACATGGTACATACAGTACCTCTTGTATCCTATGAATCCCGCCTTATTCTATTTGTAGCGATACTACTCCTTTTCCATGAATTTCCACCATACTAGAATGCACCCCACACTTAACAAATCTTGAAGCTTGACTTCAGAACAATGTTGCAAGGAGCGGGAGTGTTTTAGAAAACGGGAGCGTCATTTTCCAAAAATCCTTGGGAGCGGAGCGTCCCCAGAGCATCTATTATATATATTACGTTTATATTCAACAAAAACATGCAAAAATACAAATTAGTTGCAAAATATATGAAAACATGCATATTTGTGCTTGTAAATGAATACTACATTATTATGAAGTTTGAAATTCCATCCATAGTATATTAATGATTATATTGAAACTTTGAAAGAAAGCATTACGAATAAACAGGCAAGAACATTTAAATGACAAACATGAATGACAAGCAATGTTCCACCATCACTTATATTGGGATACACATCATTAGTATCATCCTTCATCCTTTGCCTCTTGTTTTGACTTTTCTTATACCTCGATCCTTTAGGGACATCAGTCGACACCACCCAATTTTGATGAAACTACCTAATCCTAGCCTTAAAATATGGTAGAAAAAGCTTAACATGCCTAATCAATGATTCTGGTTTGAGTGAAGGGTACATTTTTGCTAAGGCCATGACAAAGGAGTTTAACAATCAACACCACCAACATTGGGGTATATAGAGGGCTTGGTGGTCTTGATTAAATGCCAGTTCCATACCCTCATACTTGATAGAATCCAGTGGAAACATTGTAATCTTGCTAATCTTGAAATCTTGAAAACCGTTAAGTCTGCTGAATTTTGAATGGGACCTAAAATTCTACTTTCTCCATATGAAGTCCAATGAGGTTGGAACCACTCTCAAACATCCTGAAACAATTAATGGTAATGTTAAAGATAAAGGAAATGACACTTTTACTTTAAGAATTTAACATTACCATTAGGGAGCGTCCAGGGAGCGTTCAAGGAGCGCCTTGGGAGTGCACTCCCAGGCTCCGGGAGCGTCCCAGGGAGCGTGGAGCTCCCAAAAGGGCAGGGAGCGTCCTAAAACCGCCCGGAGCGCGCTTCTGAGCCTAGGAGCGGGGGGGGGGGCGCTCCCTGCAACTATGCTTGAGAACTCCTGAAGTGCAAGTCGTTCACCTGTCATGTGACTTGTGGCCCCGTTGTCTATGTACCATCCTGTCCTGATCCTGTCCTCTGTATCCAAAAACAGAGTGTACTTACCCTTAAACATTCGAGAAAACTCTCTAGCTGTGGCAGCCAATTGCTGCTCTTCTTCCTCTTTGACCTCTGTTGAGGCTGCTATCTCCTTTCTTTTCCCTCTTTCACCAAAGCCCTTCTTGGCTTGAGTGCACTGGCTGGCAAAGTGTCCATGCTCTCCACACACATAGCATTGGACGTGTGATAGATTTTTCTTTGGCTTTCTACTTGTGAACCCACCTCTAAAGGTTGTTCCTCTTCTTCCTCTGCCTCTCCTCTTGGAGGTAAGAGCGAGGTTTTCCTCCTCGTTATCATCCACATCTCTGCTTCTTCTTATATCTTCTTGACAACAATCATTCCATAACCTGTCCCAATCTGGCAGTTTCTCTTTGGCCACTACCCCTGAGATGAAGGGGTCCCACTCCTTGGGAAAGCCTCTCAAGGCAGAACGAATTGTTTCAGCTGGGGATAGTTTAACGATTTACCCCAACTACAAGGAGCTCGTCTAAGAGCAGCTTTACTTTGGTCAGATAGACTGTCACACTTTCTCCTTTGGACATTTTGGTGTGCTGGAACCTTTCCTTCAGAGCCATGATTCTGCTCTCATGCTTGGCTTCAAACAGAGCATTCAAATGTGCCCACATCTCATGTGCAGTTTACTTTTCGCCAATATTTGGTACTACGTGGGCCTTCACTCCATCTAGAAGGATCCTCTGAGCACATATTTCTGAAGCATAATATGTTTCTCTATCTTTAGCATCAGTGGTAATGGACACTAGGTTTTCAACAATATTCCAAACCCTGCTCTCTTGAAGATTATTCTTCACTCTTTACTTCCATTGTACATAGTTGGAGGCATCGTCTAGCCAGTCCTCATATCTGAGGTTAGTAGCCATATTGCTACTGGTCTCAGTTCTGACTTACTTCCTCTTTCTCTGAGCAGATCGACCCTACTCGGTCCCTCCTTCAACTTTAGATAGTATGACCTCTCTCTGGATCAAACTCTTCCCTTGTCTCTGCAACACAAGGTTTAAACTCTTCTTCTGTTTGCGCTGCAGAAACCAGCTCTGATACCATGAAGAAATATAACTGGGAAAGATAAAATGCTTTCAGACAGAAATAAAACTAAGTTAATGTCTCCTTTGTTCTTATGACAGCCACACCCTTAAATACAGAGTCAATAAATAGCAGCAAAAACAGAGCAATATTATACATAACAGTCCTTTGCATACAGAAATTTCACTCAGCCTGAGTTTACATGGACTGTACAACATGTACGGTTCTGTATGCTCGCTGGTGATACTCAATCCGTCCATACAACAAAACTAATGCTGCAACACAGCCTGATTCTAATCACTCTTCTAAAAATCTGATAAACACAGCATCTATACTAATCTCAGACCTGGGTATGAATTCTTTTCTCTGCTGGGCGAAAGTACAGTCTGTACGCAACCCGTACTGTACGGATTCTTCTTCCTCACCCTCTGTTTGATACTTGCTGGCTGGTTCGGGTGAGTAGTGGCCCAATCTCGGCTTATTTGTCACTGCCAGACCCTGCTCGGCCTCTATCCTTTGAGTGGATTGAATGCTGACCCTAACTTGGCCCCCTTTGCTGACTTAGGCCCTAGCTCGGCCTCCTTTTACAGTATTTGCTGCAGGTCCAAGCAACCTCCTCACCCGATTCAGAAAGACTCGACTTAGTCTCTATATCTCTCGGCCTCTCCTTGTCTTGATAAGTTGCAGACCCTTGCTCGGTCTCCTTAGCAAGTTCCCTAGGCTCTCTCGACCTCCTTTGGAAGCATCCACTCTCTTAGTTGACTTGCTTCTTTCCTTGAGATCAAGTGAGAATGAGGCTTGCTAGGTTACTTGTAACCCTAGCCTTTTCCCTTGTGTATTCCTGGCCCTAGGATCCTCTCATTAGGATCTTGATCCAAGGGTGGGGATCTAATTAAGCATTGAGATACATCCAATGGCTGTGATATAATCTTAACTTGAATTAGGTGGTCCCCACCATTATAATGTTGTTTAGTCATAAGTTGGGCTTCTTCCTCATTACTGGACACCCCTAATGATGAAGAATTACCTACCCGGGCTACACTCTAACAGGCATGATCAATGGCAGGTTGATGGAATCAGTAGTAGCAGCGACATTTGTAACTACTGAAGCAGATTTGTTTTTCTTTGTATTGACTACCACTTCCGTTGATGCTTATGGTAGCATTCTATTTTAAATCTCCCACAATCTGTTAGCAGTCTTTAGCTTGTCATGGTCCCAACTTCAATTTTTTTTTCCCACTGAAATTTATGTTGTGGTCTATAATATATATTATTGGAAATATATGAGAATGTCTTTCTTTATATTTTTTGAACTGAAAATATGTTTGGCCACAAGCTAGCAGTTTTGTTGCCAAAGTCAACGAATTTGACGAAAGATCAGGCAGGAGTGTTCCCAGGATATTGACACAAGTTAGGCCCTGATACCAATGTAATGAACCAAAGTGGTTCATATACAGAGTATCCAAAATAAATAGGACAACAATGAGAAATACATGTAGGATAAATTATAAATATAATGTATTGAATATATAAAAATGAGAGATGATTACAATAGCATTTCACATTGTGTATAAATATACATTGAATGGTCAAGTACATGAATAGACACGCCTTCTAGATATATGACCTTTGGTTATTTAGTATTGTTTTATTATGATTTATTATCATTATTATATGCGTATTTATGTATGTTAACAGTTCTTCACTTATGGCTTTCTGATGAGCTTGAGGGGAGGCATCTTAGGGCTAGAGGACAGGTGGGGTTCCACCTGGAGTATTAGACTATTGACCATATTTCACACTCGGGGCCATTATTAAGGAGGTTCATCATTGCTCTTCAAAATTTTTTGGTTGCCTTGTGAACTTTTGGAAACCATTTGACACAATCCTGAGAGGCTTTGTTTTAAAGGCTTCGGGATATTGTCATTTCAGAGACCCTTTTGGTTGCCATCATGAATCTCTAGGAGTTGGTTCTTGGTTGTCCCCATACATCCCACAGCCTCTCTAATTTCATTTGGAGCACGATTGGGGTTAAGTAGGGGTGCCCCCTTTGGGTAACTCTCTTTGGGATCTACTTTGATGAGCCGGTCTTTTCTTCGGGAGCACATTCAAGACGACGATGGTTGTATTTTACACCGTGTATTGATATCTCTTCTTTTTTTTGTTGATGATTTGATTCTTTTGGTCTCCTTGCCTGAGGGCCTACAGATATAAATTAATGCTTTATCCAGTTTCTGTGATCTGTGATTTTGTCTACATCCACCTAAGCAATCATCTTGCCATCTCTTCATAGCAAAGCAGGTATTCACCCAACCAATCATCTTGCCATCTCTCTCTTAATATTGAAGTAGGAATCCACCTAAGCAATCATCTTGCCATCTTTTCTCACTGAGGCAAGAATCCTCCTAAGCAAAATATTTTTCCGTATCTTTTGAGTGAAGCAGGAATGAGTTCACTTTGAGAGGTGGAGTAATCAACTCATGTGCCCTGCTGGAAATTTTTCTGAACTGCTGGTTTTTAAAAAAAAGACGGTCTTTCTTGGTTTCAACAAATCACGGGGTCAAACTTCAACGTACTTGCTTGTATTTATCTTCAAAATGTTTTCTGGAATAATGATCTTCTAGAATAAATTTGGATACTTTTTGAAGGTTGTGTTGAATACACAATGCTTCTAATGTCAAGTTTGAGGCTTACACATGTACCAAAAACACTATACTGTATGCCTGTCCATTTTCCTTTTCCTTTCTTTTTCCACAAAATATTCAGAACGGAAAAATACTTCTCTGCTCTATGTTCTTTGTTTTGGTCTGCAGTCTTTAGGGCTTCTGTTTGTTCATTCACACTTTGCTGGGTGCACTAAGGCACAAATTTATCTTCTGCGTCTGTAGGTTTTATTTTCTTGGAATGGTAAAAAAAACCATCTCTGTTTGTCTTAGCAGATTTCTGTGTCTGAAAAATGCAGATATTTCTGGCTGAAAACACAGATATGTCTGCAAGCTTCTTTCGTTCTGCTTTGCTATTTTTATTGTTGTTTTTGTGTGAGCAGTTTTTCCGAGGCATTAGGACTTCTTTCACTGGCGAGGAGTTAGGGCTTCTTTCTTCCATAATTCAATTAGGGTCTGGGTTATTTCTTCCTTGCTGTAAGGGTGATTCTTCAATGTCTGGGGTCTCCTCAGCACATGTGTATGGTGGCTTCCACATTTTGGCTCCATTACATGTATGCATGCAGTCGTGTGTGGGTGTCTCTTGTATGCACTTGTGTGTGGGTGGCTTTGATGTTGGTGTATCGGGTATGCAAGCTTTAACTTTTCTCATTCTCTTTTCCTTCCACATTTGATACTCACATTTCTTCTCTTTTGTTTTCATTCTGCTTTTGTTACAAATTTATTTTTTTATTTTCTCATACATTATAGTTCTACTTTTCCAAAATTCCTTTCACCTTTCAGAACTTAAAAAATTGACTTTGAATATACTCCAGAAAGATAACTTACATACACCTTGGCAACTTTCTATTTCCTCAAAACTCTTTTGATCTTATACTCCTTTCTTTCCCGAAGATTCCGTCACTAGCTCCGAGATTTTTTTAACTTGGCTGATACAATGTTATAAGATGCATAAAATATAGAAAAGAGATACATTATATAATTTTTTATTATAAATGGAGTTGATGTAAAATTCTCAGACCCCACCCAGTTTCAAGTCTCACTGATATTAATCATTGTTTAATGCCCAAAAACCCAGTTTTCTAAAAGCAGCAATTTCTAAGCATATAAACAATTCTCAGAAATCAAACATGAGGATTCTGAACAGCATTAAATGCAGAAATAAATAATTCTATCAGCAGCACTCTAACCCAGAAATTAAAGACAGATTTTTGGTCTACCATTGACCCTGGAAAAACCCTCAAGGGGAAAACCAATGAGAGTGGCTTTTTATTATTTTCAGAGCTCTGAGAAAATGATATTTACAGCAGTCAAATTATTAGCAAATCACACAAACTTATCTCAAGAATGTGCCCAACAATCTTCCTTGAAAACAGTGCCAAACTATCTTGAAATTCGTGCCCAGAAAACAGTGCTGTATGGCTCTTGAATTTTGTGCCCTCTTGCTGTATGAACTGTACATAATTTGATCAGATATTCGTGCCAATCCCTGCTGTCTCGATTTCTGTGCAAAACTACTGTACAGCAGCCTTGAAATACGTGCCAACTCTACCTCAGAAATCTGCAGTATGGCCTCCTCGATTTCTGTTCCCTTTTCTGCTGTATGGCCTCACGAAAAATCCGTACTGTACGGCCCTTTGCTGGCTGTACTTTCTGCCTCGAATTCTGTGCTGTACTCTTGCCTAGAAATTCGTGCCTCAAGCAGTAAGTTTGCCCTCCTCCAAAGCTCGACCTCTCTCTCTCAACATTCTCCAAATGCTCATGAAGAAATGAAATGGGGGGCGCCTTACCCTAACCGACTCAATGAGGGAAGTTGAAGGGTTTCTTAATCCAAGGGTTTAGATTGGACAAGATGAATGGTGGAGATTAACTCACTTCACTCACCCACTTTCCCCGAGTCTAAAGTCACTTTTAATTCATATCACATGAATTAAATGACTAGGGTCAACATTAGACATTTTCCCACCCTAGGCGCCTAGGTGATGAGAAACACTTTTTTTTTTGGTATCTAGGGGAATCGGTAACAATGGTGGTACCTGGATCGCGTGACACAGGGTCGAATCCCGCCAGCTGCCTTATAACCCCTAGGGAGAACTGCATCGCCCGCAAGCCTGGCCTCCAGATAAGACTAGGTTTGAACTCGTGACATGCTTAGCAACACAAACACCTTAACAACATGTCCACTAGCCACTAGACCGCACCCCTACGGGCTAGGTGATGAGAAACACTTGCGTAGGTACTTTTTTTAATTATTTTTAACACTCCCTCTTACCGAGGAAGGTGTTACTCATCACCCCAAGCTTTTCTTTGAAAGGTTCAAACTTCCCTTTCCCCAAAGCTTTTGTGAGTATGCCCGCAACTTGCTCATCTGTGGATATATACTGTAGCTCAACTACTCCTCTCTGAACATAATCTCGGATGAAGTGATATCGAATCTCAATGTGCTTAGACCTGTCATGAAAAATTGGATTCTCAGAGAGTTTGATACAACTCTGATTGTCATAGTAAATCACAATTGGTCTCAACTGCACACCAAATAATCCCACCAACAACTTGCGAAGCCAAATGGCCTCACAACTAGCCTGACTGGCAGCCATATACTCAGCCTCTGTAGAACTCAAAGCCACTGACTTCTGCTTCCGATTGAACCAAGACACCACTGCTGAGTCCAATCCGAAACAACAACCTGAAGTACTTTTTCTGTCACTGACACATCCTGCCCAATCTGAATCAGTATAGCCCACCAATCGAACTCCATCCCCTCTCAGATAGTCCAGGCCATATTCCACTGTACCACAAAGATACCTGAGCACATGTTTTGCTGCCACCCAATGCACTCTCCTAGGCTCCACCATAAACTGACTAAGAGTGTTGACAACAAAACAAATATCTAGTCTGGTGTTGATCAAATACATCAACGAACTGATCAACTGACGATTTAATGTGGATCAACCAACTGTGAATCAAAAGCATTGAGCTTCTTCCAGTTGGTAATCATGGGTGTGGACATGGGCCTACAATCCTCCATCCAAAATCTCCTCAGAATGTCAAAAGCATACTTCCCCTGTCCGAGAAAGATGTGTCCAGGCTCCTGCCAAACCTCCAACCCCCAAAAATAATGCATCAGTCCAATATCTTTCATCTCGAACTTTGAAGCAAGGCTCTCCTTGCAGCTAGTATGAGAGGACCCTCTCCAACCACAATGAAGTACAGGCTGGGATCCGCCTCACTCTTCTCAAAGCCCAACTGTTGCAAGTAGGCATCAATCCTAGAATACCAAGCTCCGGGAGCTTGTTTTAGCCCATACAATGCTTTCTTCAGTCTGCACACATGCACCTCAAAGCCCAATGGCTGCTCAATGTACACCTCCTCCTGTATGAGACCATTCAAAAATGCAGTCTTCACATCCATCCAATGGATCTTTCAACCCATCTCTGCTGCAATAGAGATCATTGCCTTGATCGAGGTATATCTAGCAGCCAGAGCGAAGGTCTCATCATAATCAATTCCCTCAACCTGTGAGAACCCCCGAGCCACAAAACGAGCTTTGTACTTCTCAATGTTGCCATCTGCAACATATTTGAATTTATAGAGCCACCTAGAAGTCACCACTGCTTCCCCTCAGGTCTAGGAACAACTTCCCAAACATCATTCTCCATGATGGAATTGTACTCTTTCATCATGGCATCTCTCCAAACCTGTCCGTCGACAACCTCCTCAAAAGTGGAAGGCTCAGACTCCTTGATGCTTCTCACCATCACAAGATAGCTGCAAAATATCTCAGGAGGTTTACTTTCCCTCACAACCTGCCTATGATTCCTCACAGAACCCTGTGCCTCCTTCAGAGTGTCCTGAAGACACTTGGGCTTCCTCCTCTCTGAAGTAGTGTCCCGTGGAGGGGACTCCTCTTGCTCAACCCCATTACCTGAAGAATGTGAACCTGAAGTAGAATATGGAGCATACAATCCTGAAATTTGAGGATCAATAACCTGTGATCCTGACCTCTGTGGCCATGTGCCTTGTGGACCAGTCGTCACCGAAACTGGTGGACCAGAACTCTGTATCACTGAAGTCTGTTGTGGACTCACCTGAATCTAAGGTGATGACTGCTCACCCTTCTCAGTCCCTTGTGACTTTTTAAAGGCTCTATCCTCCTCGAATCTCACATCCCTTCTCACAACTGTCTTCCTCAAGGAAAGGATGTATATGCAGAAAGCCTTTGAAGTTTCGCTATACCGAACAAAAATCCCCTTTTCTGCCGTGGGCTCTAGCGTTTTACTCTTCTCAGAAGGGACATGTGAATATGTAAGGCACCCAAAAATCCTAAAGTGCCCAACCTCAGGCTTCTTCCCAGAGAAAGCCTCCTCATGAGTTTTATTCCCCAATGCTTTGTGTGGACTCTTGTTCTACAGATAAACTGTAGTGTAACATGCCTCAAACCAAAGAAAGAGTGGCAACCCTTGATCATGCAACATGGCTCTTGCAGCCCCAACGATGGCCCTGTTCTTCCTCATAGCAACCCCATTCTACTGTGGGTTGTAAGGATCAGTCAACTCCCTCTTGATGCCCTCTTCTGCACATAAGTCATTAAACTCCTTGGAGGTATACTCACCCCCATTATCTGTCCTTAGTACTTTGATTTTTCTCTCAGTCTGGTTCTCCACAAGAGCTTTGAACTCTTGGAACCGATTGAAGACCTGTCCTTTGGTCTTCATGAAGAAAATCCAAGACTTCCGAGAGAAATCATCAATAAATATGACATAGTACAAATAACCACTCAATTATACAGAAGACATAGGACCACATACATCGGAATGAATTAGATCAAGTATACTTGTCAAGTATACTTGCTGCTCTGCTGTCACTGCTTGGAAACACAGTCTTGGTGTACTTTCCTAAGGCACACCCCTTGCACAACTGTTAGAATTAGAGAAGTAAACTAGAAAATTACAGTGTTTTCAATTTTCAGTTATATAGAACATCAAAGATCTAAATTAATTCAAGCTTTAGAATAGAAATGTAAAGCAATAGGAAATCTGAA
>ML794219.1:92992-104213 GCA_009831015.1 Picea engelmannii | reverse complement strand
TTCTTATTAGGATACTGCCTCACATAGTGCCCAAACTTGTGACATTCAAAGCACTTGACTTTGCTCATGTCCTTCTTGCCTTCACCCTTCGGCTTATTCCCTGCCTTAGGACCCTTTTTGAACTTCTTCTTGCTGTTAGCAGCAAGAACCACATTCTCCACATCATTACCAGTAGATGAACTGCCATGCACATACCCTTTCCAGGTTTCCTCCTGAACAAAGTCATCCCAAAGACGTTCCCACTTGGGAAGATTCTCCCTTGCCACAATGCTCTCAACAAAAACAACCCATTGTTTGGTCACCCCATTCAATGCTGTCTTCACAAGTTCACTGTCAACAATGGCTTCCCCAACAACACCAAGTTCATCTCTTACTGTGTCAGTCTGGTAAGATATGTGACCACATTTTCAGCCTTGGTCATTCTAATGCTCTTCAGTTTCTCTCTCAAAACCATCTTCCGGTTCTCATTTGTACTTTGATACAACTTCGTCAAGGACTCCCACATCTCATAGGCATTTGTCTTCCCTGTCACATGAGGAATCAAATGGTCCTTGATGGCATCAAGGATGATTCTTTTAGCCTTGATATTCTTCTTGGTATATGCTGCCAGAAGTGTAGCATCTGTAGGCACTGTTACTGGGTTCTTTGTGGAGTTCTCAACAATGTCCCATAACTCATTCTCCCGCAGAAGCAAAATCATTCTCTCCTTCCAAGTACCAAAATTTACTGCCCCATCAAGTCTGTTCTCAACTCTTAACCTGTAGCCATTGACCCTTCTCGGCTGAAATAACAAATTCCAAAATTTTGTCCGGTGAAGTGACTTTTGTCTTGCTCTCTGTATGGCTTATTTAATTATGCATTCCTCTTCAACTAAGAGCTCTGATACCATGTAAAATTTTCAGATCCCACCCAGTTTCAAGTCTCACTGAGACTAATCATTGTTTAATGCCCCAAAACCCAGTTTTATAACAACAACAATTTTTAAGCATATAAACAATTCTCAGAAATGAAACATGAGGATTATGAACAACATTAAATGTAGAAATAAATAATTTTATCAGCAACACACTAACCCATAAATTAAAGAGATGGAGATTTTTGGTCTAACATTGACCCTAGAAAAACCCACAAGGGGAAAACCAGTGAGGGGATTTTTATTATTTTCAGAGCTCTGAGAAAATGGTATTTACAGCAGTCAAATTATTAGCAATTCACACAAACTTATCTCAAGAATGTGCCCAACATTCTTCCTTGAAAACAGTGCCAAACTGTCTTGAAATTTGTGCCCATAAAACAGTGTTGTATGACCCTTGAATTTCGTTCCCTCTTGTTGTACGAACTATACGGAATTTGCTCAGATATTCGTGCCAATCCCTGCTGTCTCGATTTCTATGTCAAAAATGTTGTACGACAACCTTGAAATACGTGCCAACTCTGCCTCAGAAATCTGTAGTACGACCTCCTTGATTTATGTGCCATTTTTCTGTTGTACGACCTCACAAAAATTCCGTACTGTTCGACCCCACAAAAATTCCGTACTGTTCGACCCTTTGCTAGCTGTACTTTCTGCCTCGAATTTTGTTCTGTACTCTTGCCTAGAAATTCGTGCCTCAAGCAGTAAGTTTGCCCTCCTCCAAAGCTCAACCTCTCTCTCTCTCAACACTCTCCAAATGCTCATAAAGAAATGAAATGGGGGGCGCCTTACCCTAACCGACTCAATGAGGCAAGTTGAAGGGTTTCTTAATCCAAGGGTTTAGATTGGACAAGATGAATGGTGGAGATTAACTCGCTTCACTCACCCACTTTCCCTGAGTCTAAAGTCACTTTTAATTCATATCACATGAATTAAATGACTAGGGTCCACATTAGACATTTTCCCACCCCTAGGCGCCTAGGTGATGAGAAACACTTGCCTAGGTACTTTTTTTAATTATTTTTAACAGTGGATTGATACAATGAGGGGGATCTCCTGTTATTATATCAATTAAGTAGTAGTGGTAACTAATTGACCTAACTACTATGAACTAATGAACACTTATACATAATATCTCTTTATTAAAATAACTTAATAATAATGTGACTTTATTACATTGAACTTTAGTATTGGAGTGTTAATACTACAAAAGTTGATTGGTTAAGGTTAGACGATGAGGAAAAGTAGGAGGTGATGCATCTTGTAAAATAGAGCTAATAAGGTGAAACACACCACTTATTGACAAGTTTGCAACACCTCTTAGTGTACTTAATAACTTAGGGAATCTCTCATTGCAAAATGTTGAAAGTTCAAAGCCCAGTAATCTTGATTAGAAGGTGCGAAGTTTGACTCAGTTGTTTGTACTCGATAACACAAGGACACTTGCTATCTTGGAGATTGTTGTTAGTTTGAAATCCCATAGTCCCTATCAAAAGACGTACATATTATACCCAATAACTTAGTGACGCTTTCTTTTAGAGAGCACCAAAGGCTCAAAGTACAATACTCTCTATCTCAAGGTGTCAGGTTTTGATTCAATTGATTACAACCGATAACATAAAAGACACTAACTCTTTCCCAGCCTTGCTCTTTTGCATCTCTCTATTATGGGGCTATCATAACCTTTTCCTTTCTAAGGGACATCTTTGGGGTTTGCTATTTTGCAAGCCTTGCCTGTGGCATTTTCTTTTTTGTAGTATTTTTGAGGGACACTTCCAATCTTCAGAAGGACTCCAATGACTATCCCATCTCAGGAGTTTGTATAGGATCAAACCTCCAATGTGTAAACTTGGTTCGAACACCAAATAATTCTGGTATATATCATTCCTTTGAAAGTGTTTAATGGATTGAGAATTTGATGGTTGATGCAGTTTGGTCAAAGTTTGAGTAAAGCTAGCAACACTTCTATTCTTCCCAAGGACTCCAATGCCCATCTCATCTTAGGATTGTATACAATTTAGCCTCCAATGGGCAAACCCATGATGCAACTCCTAGTTCCACTAGTTAGTCGATAAACTGTATTCCTTGGCTCAATCTTATGTTTTAACCACTATTTCAGTGGAAGAGGAACATTGAAACCCCTGATTACCAATCCTTATTCACTACTAACCCTTGTTCATGTGGTGCTTGCAACATTGCAACATTTCTTTGTGAATTCTTTTGAAACTTTTTTTCGCAAAATATTTCTTTATTTGCAACTCTTTGCATTGCAAACTTTTGCAACTCATGGCTTACTTCATTCTTGCAGGATCAACGACCTTGCAGATTTTGACTTCATATTCTGACAATGATTAGACATCCCCTCTTTCAAGTTGATAGGCTTCATCAACTTTTTACTGAGGATTTTATTTATTTCTCTTGAACTTGTCTTCACATATAATATATAATTGATGGGAATGTGTTGTGGCTTTGCCCTCCATAGTTTGTCCTCCTTGGTGTTGYTGTCTTTAGCTTGTACTCTATTGCTTTTCCCTTTGTGGATCTATTCTCATTGGCTTTTCCCCCTTTGATATGCTCTCCATGGCTTGTCCTCTTGTTGACATGAGCAAATGCCCCCTTGTCAACATCACRTGTTCACTTGGTAGARGGGCCYAATGAGAACTTCCTCTGTTGAAAATGGAAAACCTGTCAGCTATGGTTYGRCTTCTGTAATCTGGGTTTTATGAAATAAAGGAAATGCATTTATTATGYAGTGCAAAGTGCAATATAACATGCAACCTAGCTAATCTTGCAGGAGTTGAAACTATCGCTGGTAATACAACCAATAKCAAGCATAATAGTCCATGTTGCCAGTAGAGATGAGCCCATGCCAAACCCCTAATACTTTGTAATGTCCCTTTCCAAATAGGAGCTCCAGAGAGGAGGCTTAATGGTYTAAATYGCCCCATTAGACTATAGCCAGGGCCAAAGAGGGGTAAAYARGGWTATTAGAGGTCACTCCAGTCACAGGKGTTATATTCAGAAAGTGACATTGAGCTAAAAAGGGTTAAAAGCGCTTTTAAGTCATTATGARCGAAAAATAGAAGTCAACAATGAGTTAGGGTTTCAACARTGATTTAGGGTTTTGGAAGTCAACARTGAATTAGGGTTTCAACATTATTTAGGGTTTTGGAAAGCTATAAAGGAAGGGTCAGCGACCTAATTCATCATTATGCAGATTATGGCTTGTCATTGAGGAGAAGAGGCGCATCTMAGGAGAGATAGTTCARTGTATTCCAGGAGGAAGACACCARWTGGTTGATTTCGGTGTTGAAAGACACACCCTAGTCACCGGGARGATCATCCAGGTCTTCCATCATTCTTCATTGATTYCGCAGTGCTCCCATATTCCGGGTATTATCTTTTAGTTGCTTATTTGTATTCCGGCTAAGATTCTTTTGTCTTTTGATCTAGCCGAGTGTTGTTATTTTATTYARCYGCAATTGCTTATTTGTATTTAGGCAAAGATCCTTTGTTTGTTGATCTAGTCGAGTATTGTCAGTTTATTCAGCCGCATTCGGCCATTTTGTWATCCACAGAGATATCATAATACAAACTTTGYAGTCCTTTGTCGCGTTTATTATTTGTATGGTCATTTATATGCTGTAAACCTTCRATCCTACACACACATTAGCAATGTTTCCTAGACTAGCAAAGTCARGAACATTACAGTGGTATCAGAGCTTTAGTCYTGCCAGCATGTGACTAAAGACAATGAGTGYAGTAGAAGACCCAGAGGGCCRTGAACAYGTAGGTGAYGAATATGTCACTTACAACAGGCATCAGGAAAGAAGGCATAGGCCTGATTYCCCCCCTTTTCCTCCTAGCTCAGAGGAAGAGAAAGAGGCACACAGAGAAGCAGAGAGAAGGGCARARCATGAGGCAGAAAGGATGCTAGAAGACAGATATGAGCGACCAGAGGGTAGTGGCAAGGCCCCYGTAGATCCARAGGCAACTTTCATGCAGGTTATCAMCRAYATGTTAGCTAGTCAAYGGACCATGTCTCAGTCCTTGGCACAGGTGGTTGATAGATTGGCTAGAGTGGGCACCCCAAATRCACAAGTCCCGCATGTAGCAYAGGGGAACTCGGGAGCAGGCAGTAGACCCCAWTCACCCTCTCGCACATACACCTYTGCGAGTAGGATTCCCAGACCCTTGTTTCCCAGTTTCCAGAGGGCATCCCCGRTAGCAACACCACCACTGATAGCACAGAGGCGGCCACCCACTCATGCCGRCGAMATTGCAGAGTATAGGAGGKAGTACGCARCATTGGGTCGTGACTTCCATCAGGACATGACCTTAGTCKAGTATTGTGGACTCAGACTTAGGAACCGCCCCAGAGAGCCGCAGAGGGGAGGACCACAACAACRGYAGRGGCATAACCTCGATTTCATCCGAAAARTTGGGAAACTCACCATCCCTTCTTTCRACGGATCGTCCAAATACACCGCCAGAGCTTGGGTACAKAAGCTAGACACGTATTACAAGCTYAACYAGATGACCGAGACARAGGCCATCAGTTTCGCGACCTTACACTTGGAGGGTGAGGCACACGAGTGGTGGTATCATGGACTGGTGACATTGGGTCACAGTCACATCACCTCCTATARGGAGTTTACAGATAGGCTCATGGAYAGGTTTGAYAGGAAGGATCCCRAGATACACTTYAGGGATCTAGCGCAGTTGAGACAAAYTGGCACATYAGAGGCGTTCATCATAGAGTTTCARCGGGCAGTCGTGGCAGTGACARATATATCAGAGCCCAGGCTGATCATGCTATTCACAGAAGGACTCAAAGAGCCTTTGAGAGGATGGSTGAAGGCATACAKGCCTCCCACTTTGCAGGATGCCATCCTTCGCACTCGAGATTTGGCAGACTTAGTGCCAAAGACTAAAACTTTCTCCAAACCATTTGTGCCYTAGAGGGATCGAGACAGGAAKCCATTCCAGAGAGAATGGAAGGGCAAGGAGAAGTTGGACGATGAGACTAGGTGAGAGCTTATGAGGAAGAAGCTTTGCTTCAACTGCAGAGATCCTTGGGTCCCAGGCCACAGGTGCATGGGYAAGGGAGAGATTCATTATATTGAGGTAGCAGCAGACAACGTGGACAGTGAGGAGGAGGAGCAGGACAGTGGATCCACTAGTTCAAAGGAGGAGTCAGTACCAGCAGAGGAGCAACCTCCTCATAGACCATCGACACCGGCAGGAGCCCATCCTCCARTRGTTCCACAACCGCCARAACATGCTAACAGGAGGAAACCARCAAAGGGAGGTGTCATAGCGACCCTTTTTGYTGTTCCCAGGTATGATACCCTTCGTATCAGAGGGATTATTCAAGGGCAACGTGCAATTCCTTGATARATGGTGGGGCCACCCACAACTTCATCGACGCTTCACTAGTATCGAGACRRGCACTTCAGACAGAGGAGTTTGAGRGGTTTGATGTTGCRGTAGCAGATGGCCACACAGTGGAGTSTCTAGACAGAGTTCCAAACTTAGAGATGAAGTTAGGCAACTACACAGTGAGAGACACATTTTATTTGGTTGACCTATCAGACACAGATGTGGTGTTAGGAGTTCAGTGGATGATTACCTTGGGAAAAATCACTACCAACTACCAAACCTTGGAAATGGGATTCAGAGATCAGGATGGGAAGAAGGTTGTTCTAAGAGGTATGTCGACAGGAGCACCCAGGGCAGTTTCAGCTAAGAGGATGGAGAGGATATTTAGACATGGGGAAGTAGCATATGCCGTAGAATGCTTGATCACTACTCAGAAGGATTCGAAAGGTCGACAACAATACCATACAGAGATCAAGAATTTATTGGGACGACATCAACAGATGTTTGAGGCAATTCCACCAGGGAGACCACTTGACAGGGGGTTTGAGCATACCATTGAGTTGGAGTGTAACACACCCACTACAGGGACTAATATTTTTCGACTTTTTCCTCCTTTTCACCGAGGAACAGAATCCCCGAATTCCTACGAGGTTCTAGCGTAGGCTAGGTCTTCCAATCGGGACCTTCACCACACCAACTCACTGGTTCTTTCGTTGAAGATCCGTCGTGTACAACTCACGCACCAACCGTAGGATTTACTCCCATGTGTCCGTCGGTTGTGACCCCGGGCTACGCCAAGAGGCGCCTTTCACATTTTGGGACTTTGGAAACCGGGAGATTGAAATGCGAGGGAGTTGAGTTCTTCGATTCCCCCAAACCCCGAAACCCGGAATTCTATTCACACCAAACCGCTTTGGGATTTCACCTACCGGGACTTCGCGTACTGGGATTTTGCGATGTATGAAGACGAAGGTTCTTGCCCTTCGGTTTCCCAGGTGTCGCAACACCGAAACCCCTATTTCTACTAAGCTCATTTCGGGGTTTCGCAAGTCGGGATTTCGCGATACGCGAAGGCAAGGAAACTTGCCCTTCAGTTTCCCGGGAGCCGAAACTCCGAAGCACACACACACACACACACACACACACACACACACACACATATATATATATATATCTAATACTAAGTTCATGTCGGGGTTTCACAAGTCGGGGTTTTGCGACCGATGAGTACAAGGGAACTCACCCTTGGGTTTCCCGAGTGCCAAAACACCGAAACATCCAAACTCTAGACACACTATGTCATTTCGGGGTTTCGCAAGTTGGGATTTTGGGACTGGCGAGTACAAGAGACTGTCCCTTGGGTTTCCCAGGTGTCGAAACACCGAAACATCCAAACTCTAGACACACTATGTCATTTCGGGGTTTCGCAAGTTAGGATTTCGGGACTGGTGAGTACAAGAGACTGTCCCTTGGGTTTCCCGGGTGCCGAAACACCGAAACATCCAAACTCTAGACATACTATGTCATTTCGGGGTTTCGCAAGTCGGGATTTCGGGACTGGCGAGTACAAGAGACTTGCCCTTAGATATCCCGGGTGCCGAAACACCGTATCTCATACGCTCTATTATCATTTCGAGGTCTCACAAGTCGGGATTTTGGGATATGCACAGACATAAGGTCTCGCACTTAGGTTTCCCGGTTGCCGAAACCCCGAAACACCAAGACTTATCCACGTTAGACTATTTCGGGGTTCCACGTATCGGGATTTCGCGTCTGGTGAGTACAAGGAAACTCACCCTTGGGTTTCCCGGTTGTCGAAACTCCGAAACACCAAGAGTTATCCACGCTAGACTATTTCGGGGTTCCACGTATCGAGATTTTGCGTCTGGCGAGTACAAGGAAACTCACCCTTGGGTTTCCCGGTTGCCGAAACTCCAAAACACCAAGACTTATCCACGCTAGACTATTTCGGGGTTCCATGTATCGGGATTTCGCGTCTGGCAAGTACAAGGAAACTCACCCTTGGGTTTCTCGATTGCCGAAAACTTTGAAACACCAAGAGTTATACACGTTAGACTATTTCGGGGTTCCACGTATCGGGATTTCGCGTCTGGCGAGTACAAGGAAACTCATCCTTGGGTTTCCCGGTTGCCGAAACTCCGAAACACCGATATATAAAGTTCATTTCAGGGTTTCGCAAGTCGGAAATTCACGACATGCGAACACAAGGAAACTTGCCCTTGGGTATCCCAGGTGCTGAAACGCCGAAACACCAAACTCTAACCACGCTATACCATTTCGGGGTTTTGCACGTCGAGATTTCGCGACATGCGAAGACAAGAAAACTTGCCCTTGGGTATCCCGGGCGCCGAAATGCCGAAACACCAAACTCTAAGGAAACCATTCTTTCTGGTGCAGGGTTTCCAAACTTAGGCCATAAAATCCTTCAATAGATTCTTGGGTAATTATCACCAGGCTTGGTGACCTGATTGAAAGGCCTTCTTAAATTATCAAGCTATGAACTCTGTGACGGGTGAGGTAAGCTTAAGTATTTATTTAAAAATGGTAGTCCCTTCCAGAAACTCACTCCGACTCTGGAATATGATGGAGCTTCCCAGAAGAAGGTGCCTTCGGGAAAACAAACCAGGGCATAACATGGGTCGTGAACATGGGACAACTCTCCAGGGGACGAGCTCGAATCTGAACTTATACCTTCTATACGTAACTCGATTATAGTCATATGAGTATAAGCACGCATTCATTGTTGCCGATCGAAATACCAGGCAAACACTTCTATACATAAATCAATCATTTATAAGTGTACAAACATGAGTATGCATCCATTATATTTAATTCAAGATGCGAGATGTAAATAGTTATCAGAAAGAACACCAAGTGTGGTACGACTGCTGAGAGGGGTGCTCGTTTCCACCCAACCGTAGGCTCAATGACTCCAAATGGATTTACCACTAGCCACCCCCGAGCTAGACCACGATGCTTTGAGACTCAATCTCTTACTTCCCACTTGTCGAAAGTCTAGGACGAAGGTTACCCTCCTCCTCTGCTCATGACTCCCTGTATTTTTTCGGAGTTCCTCTGGTTCCTCTTTCGCGATCCCCGTCGCATCCCCCCCTCCACACACTTCCTTTCTTGCTTTGCCCTGCAAGGTTGCGTGTGGCGCGAATTCCCCCGCAGTGGTCAGGTCTGAGGGCTTCTACGGATGGGCGGTTCACCCCCATCCCCTCATTAACTCATGAGGAGCCTCCCCACCTACCATCCTGGCGAGTAATTCATTCCAGGGCCAGAGAGCAACTTTGTTCTTTAGGCCAGTAAAGACCAACACAGTATTGGTTCGGTGGAAGTTAACGCCACCATTCCAGGTGCCTTCCACCACCTTTCATCAACCATCGTAGTCTCTTTTTCAGCACATCCCCCTCTCAGCAGTCATGCGACATATATATATATACATCACATCATATACCTTCGTTGACCCTTTATACAGGGTCTGTCAAATCACACATTCACATCTTGGAGTTTGCCATAATTCTTGGCCAATATAGTTATTTTTACAGACTGGGGGAAATAGGGTGTTACATGGAGGAGGGGGCCAAACCTATGATCACCCCCCCCTATCATCATCCTAGGAGGTTCAAGGATGAGATAGAGAAGGCAATCAAGGAATTGCTGGCGATGGAACACATCAGACCGAGCAACAACCCATTTGCTTCTTCAGTTATCTTAGTTCTAAAGAAGGATGGCACCATGAGGATGTGCATTGATTACTGAGCCTTGAACAAGAAAACCATCAAGAACCGATATCCTATCCCATGCATTGACGAGTTGACGGATGAACTGCATGGGGCAGTTTTCTTCTCAAAAATTGATCTACGTTATGGATATCATCAGATCAACATCCAAGAGTATGACATAGAGAAGACGACATTTCAATGTCATTTTGGACACTTCAAGTTCCTGGTTATGCCATTTGGGCTAACCAATGCACCCGCTACATTCCAGTCTTGCATGAACCATATATTCAGGGATCAGTTAAGGAAATCGGTCTTGGTTTTCTTCGACGACATCTTGATCTATAGCCGGTCATGGCAAGAGCATATGAGGCACCTAGATGAGGTATTGAGCATCATGGAGGCACAATCATTATATGCCAAAGAGTCCAAGTGCGAGTTCGGTATGACATAGCTTCTTTACTTAGGCCACATCATCAGTGCACATGGGGTACAGGTGCACCAAGAGAAGATCAGGGCCATTCTGGATTGGCCGACGCCCAAGAACGTGACATAATTAAGGAGCTTCTTCGGGCTGTGCAACTATTACAGGCGGTTCGTCCGGGGTTTTTCTCAGCTTGGAGCACCACTGATAGATCTTACCAAGCATGGGGCCTTCATATGGACCGAGAAATCACAGGAAGCCTTTGATCACATGAAGGAAGTCATGGGCACTTGTCCAGTGTTGGCACTACTAGACTTCACCTTGCCATTTGTACTAGAGTGTGACACATCCAACGAAGGGATTGGTGCAGTTTTGATGCAGGGAGGACACCCCATTGTATTCGAGAGCCGGAAGCTTAGTCAACCTGAGAGGTTGTACTCCATTTATGACAAGGAAATGTTGGCAATCATGCATGCCTTGACCTAGTTTAGACAATATTTGGTGGGCAGCAAATTCGTGGTCAAGACCGATCACAACAGTTTGAAGTTTTTCCTTGAGCAGAAGGACCTCAGTGAGCGCCAACAGAAATGGGTGACGAAGTTACAGGCATTTGACTTTGACATACAGTATCTCAAGGGGAAGAAGAACATTGTGGCCGATGCACTATCGAGGAGACCTGCGACATGTTCTTTGATGGAGATTTCAGCAGATTGGAAATCCCACTTGTTAGTGGAATATTCCAAGAACAAGTTCGCT
>ML794219.1:46283-86180 GCA_009831015.1 Picea engelmannii | reverse complement strand
GTCAAGGAAAATAGACAATATATAACATGTTTGTGGTCAAAATGGTGAAAAAGAGTGAGCTGAGATATCTTGTAGAAAAAGTACTCGAGAGACTTCAAAGCCTTATGATGACCAAAAAAGAAGCTATAGCTGTCAAAACTGATGAATACACTGTTATGTAGATTCTGGAGTAACGAGACCATCGATGAAAGGACAATGGAAAAACTCATAATGTTTCCCTTCCTTTTCCTTTATAATCTTCCACTTCCCTTGGACCAGTTGAAGACCTGCTTTAGATAGTGCATCTGCTTCCATATTATGCTCCCTGTAGACATGTTGAATACACAAATAGTCAAAAGAGGCCATGAATCTGAAAATTCTCTCAAGTAACGAAAGAAGTTGAATGTTGTGACATTTTTTAGATTTCCTAACCTAATTATTGACCTTTAATGAGTCACCAAAAATCTAAATAGACTTGATTCCTTTTTCCCCTGCGAAAAGTATTAAAAACATTAGGGACATTAGCTTTGCAAAGTTGTTTGTTCCTAGTCCCAGACCCATGGACAATTTATAGGAGTGGTTTCCTGTAAGGAAGATTAGCTCCCCCTCCACATAGAAGGTTATTTTGTTGAGAGACCCCATCAAAAAATTCCTAAGGCTTAGAGTGATCCACATCTGTTGCCTAAAGAATCCGAGGTGGATCGAAGCCTTTTTCTTGAGGGAAGTGTGAGAGAATGTCGAGACCTTGGGTTGCGGTAATCTTAGGAATCAATGTTTTCTATTTAAAAATCACTTGGTTTCAAGTCAACCATATACCCTAGCAGACAATTAGAGGAAGGGCCTTGATGTTTCGATTAGATAGATTCAATGACCATGCTTTCCAAGCCTCCTTCACCGAATGGCCCTGCCAATTGCACACCTGTCCCATTTTTGACGAACATTCCTGCCAAGTATGATGAGCAAAATGGCATTGTAGGAAGAGATGTAAAATTGTTTCTTCATTGGCTTTATAGAGTGGGCATCATCCTAGGTCCTCCAACTGTCTTCTCTTCATAGAGTCCCAAGTGGGAACTTTATTAACTATTAAACACGACATGAAAATACGAGCTTTAAGGGGGTATTTTACCTTCAAGATTCCTTTCCACCACCATGACGGTTCCTGTAGATGAAGCTCTATGTTTAGATGGATGTAACCCAACTTTGGAGTATAGATCCCATGTGGTGCATGTTGCCAAATCAGTTCATCCTCACTGTTTGTAATTCAGATATGAGTTTCTTTTAGAGCCTTAATATAGTTGGCCCATTGAACTAAATAGGCCTCCTCTAGTCCCACCTAGTTAAAAATTTTCCAATCCTGAGCCCAAATTGTAGTACGATTAGGATCAACAATCTGATTTAAATAAAAGAAACCTCCTGAGTTGAGATGGTGAATTAGATATGGAGAGAGGCTATGGTTTTCCCCACTGCCAGGCCATGGATCAATACCCATCCAAAATTTAGAACCTTTACTGATGCGCCGAGCAAGACCATCTCCCACCACATTGAAAGCCTGAAGGATCACTTGCTAAATTATTGAGCATACATGTTGTTTCTTGATTGGCTCTCTGATCCACTCCTTAAGAGACTTGGGGCGGATATATTTCTGAATAATCACTTTTGTCCATAAACTATACGTCGTTAGTAGTCTCCAGCAAGTTTTTGTAGCCAAGGCTTTTTGGAAGAGGAAGATGTTTTTTAAACTCTAATCCCCCAACGATATGGGAAGAGCCAACGCTTTCCATTTTACCCAGGGGAGGACAAAATGATCTTGAGCACCTACCCATAGAAACTTGAAGCATATTTTTCTTGCCTTCTCCAGCACTCCTTTGGGAATCCAGACTAGTGATAGCCAATAGACTAGAATGGCTTCCAAAACTGATTTTACCAAGATCATCCTCCCAGCTCTCGATAGCCATCTAAAGCTGCATACTTTTTCTTTTTTCTAGCTTAGCAATCAGCTAGGTCCAATCTACCTTATATCAGTTGGGTTTTAGATGAAATCCCAAATACTTAAAACCAACATCCAATTCTTAAACTTCAAAAGAAAAAAGAGAGCGGTAGTGGATCATCTCTTCTACCTCCAAATTTTGAATCAAGATTGTGGATTTATTTGCATTGATTATCATACTTGTCGCTCGACTAAAGAGATCCAGAATGGCCGCCAAGCTATCAATATCACCTCTCTACACATTGCAGAAAAACAATACATCGTCCACGAAAAGAAGGTGAGTCAACTTGAGAGAAGGTGAAATGGAGATTTCATGCAATTCGCCCCTAACCTTAGCATCAACCATAGCTCTGCTGAGCCCTTCAACCACCAAAAAGAAGAGAAGGGGGGAAAGGGGGCAACCTTGCATAAGTCCACGTTCAATATGAAGTAAAGGTGACGCCATTTCATTGATGAAATCTACAAAGGAGGAGTTGTAACGCAATTCATTACCCAATTTATGAACGGAACTTCAAACCCCAGATGTGTTAGCAACAACTTGATATATAACCAACTTACCTTGTCATACGCCTTAGATAGGTTAATCTTTAGGACTGCTCCTTTGGATTTTTGAGTCTCGATGGAATGAATGCCCTCTTGGGCCACCCCTATAGCTTCTTGGTTTTGTCTTCCTTCAAGAAAGCCAAATTGTTCTTTTGAAACCTTATTAGAGAGGATTGATTTTATCCTTCCTGAGATCACCTTTGCGACCACTTTGTAAATACGATTGCAGAGAGAAATAGGTCTGAACTCGTCAAGAGATTGAGGTAAATCTGATTTTGGTATCAGGGCAATGAAGGTGGAGTTAATGGGGGCATACATATAGCCCTCTTTGTGGATTCCTCCACCACCTGGAGAATATCCTTCCTAATGAGATCAGAAAAGCCTAAAAAAAATTCCACTGTCCAACCGTCCAGACCATGACTTTTGTTCTTTTGAAAATTGTGCAAGACTTCTTGTAGCTCAGAATCAGTTACCTCCACCATTAATGATCTATTTTCTTCCTCATTCACAAAACTTGGAAAGAATTGTGCCAATCTTACGACATCTGTCATATTTGCCTGGTTATTAGCCCGTAAGGGGTTCTGTAAGTGACTCTTTGCAAGATGGGCCGGTCCGTCGAAGGAAGAGATTTTTCTCCCTGAATTATCTGTAAGGCTCCAAATAGTATTAGAGATTTTCCCACCCTTCACATAAGCCTAGAAGAATTTGGTGTTTTCATCACCACTTTCTAGCCAAATTGCCCGGATGTTTTGTCGCCATGTTTCTTCTTTTTCTTGCAAGAATTTCCTTTTATTCTTCTTCCAGGGATAATAAGGCCTCCTTTGAATCCAGAAATAAGAAGCCTCCCCCTTCTGACTAATAAATATCTTGTAGGGATGATTCAATATTTGTAAGGTCTTGCTCATCCCTGATCCTCTTATGGTATACCCATTTAACAATTGCCTTTTTTACTCTTTTAAGAGTTTCCACAAACTGGATCGTCGATTTCTCCCTTGATTGAGCATCAAAAGGAACCCATTCATTTTTTACTAAAGAGATGAAACTTTCTTCTTTGATCTAGGCCAGATTAAACTTGGAAGGACTGGTCGGATTTTTTGCCTCCCAAGCTACTTCTAGGAAAATGGGGGAGTGCTTTGAGTCACCCCCACATCCTACCCATTGCCTGATATGAAAATATCTCTCCATAATCTTATCTGATATCAAAAACCAATGAATTCTTTTCGCAATCATGTCTTCTCTGACCCGATTATTTTTTCAAGTTGGAGCCAATTTAACGGGGTCTAGATTTGTGAGGCCTTTCACTTCCAGGGCGTGTCTGAAAAAATAAGATAGTGGGTATGGTCGCACCCTAGGACCTTAGACCTCAGTAGCCCACATGGAAAAATTAAGATCCCCACCCAGGATAAGGGCATCAGATTGAAGAAGTGATTTATGGAAGAGTGCCTCCCAGAATGGATTTCTGCCCTCATAAGGCCTATAGACATTGAGGATCGTGAAAACCACCCCCAGATCTGTGATAAAAGCCTCCACTCCTAAACCTGACTCCAATCCCCAAGAGTTTTGCACATTGACAACTTTAGTATTCTAGCCAATTGCCAACCCTCATGAGCAGCGTTTGGTATCCACATCGATGAACCTCGAGTGATTAAAGAGAGATTCCAGAACTTTAGAAACTATGTCCCCCTCACCCAATGTTTCTTGGAGGAGGATTATGTCCGACTGACTAGAGAAAACCAACCTTTCCAGAGATAATTTTTTGGAAGGGTTAGCCACATTCCTACAATTGAAGGATAGGATTTTCATGGACCAACCCCCTTTGGGGGTTTTGATGCTCCAGGTGCTCCCAAAATTGACTGTTGCTTTCGAGATGCCATGTCATCCAAGGGTCGATTTTGTGCGATCGAGAGATGAGATTTTCACCCATGGGCCAAGGCCCCCTTGATAACCATTGGATTTTTTCCCAAACCCTTCACAGAGGGGTCAAGATAGAGTGAGATGTTATCGCTCGGTTCCTGAGATGATAAACAATCAAGTCGTCCTCTGTATATTTGGAAGATTCATCTTTCTCCATAATCTTTAAGCCAGGGTCGGTAGAATGCTAATGGGACGAGGAGGGGAGAACCGAAGATGATCCCATTTCGGGACAGGAGGACTCGTTCATCCCTGCGAAAGAAAAGGGAAACATTTTTTGAGAGCTCAGCCAATCTTTTCCAAGTAGAGACAAGGAATTAATCAGAATATTTATACAATGAGGGGGAGTGTTAAACGTACCTAGATTGGAGATCTCACCCAACCTTAGAATCAACGTTGTGGAACTATCCTGAGGCAATATTCAAAGGTCCTCTCTCAAGTCCTTATGGATCAGAGATACTTGCATGAAACCCTTAGTGGTCCTCCTAATCAATTCACCACATCCGCTAGCCTAAGGATTTGTAGCCATCAAACTGTCCTTGGATTCGTGTGGGGTCGAGGAAGCCATCTCCACTGGGGGAGCACATTTCAGAGTGTCCCTTAAAAGGAAGACGATAGTCATTAGCCACGTGTCCATGCTGATGACAATGTCTACACTGAAAAGAAATCCCTTCGTAATCTAATTTTTGCATATAGGACGAGTTATCAACCACTAGCTCCAAGTCCTCTGGAAGCCCTCCCCTGACATTGAGAAGAACTAGAATACAAGCGACTATTAGATCTCCTGTGGATAAGAAAGACATATCGACATCAAGGAATGTGCCTAAGGCATTCCCAAATTCCTTAAAACATTCCTTAGACCAAAATTCAGCTGGTAAACCAGGAAAACAGACCCAAATTGGAAAAATGTCCATTTGTTCCTTACTGGCATCAAACATAGGATTCCATTTCTTGAACAGAATGGAAGAGCAGTTGATGCTCCAAGGGTTCTTTAAAATCCTATCCACATCCTTTGGTTTCCTAAGCTTGAAAAGAAACTAACCTCTAGCCAACACCTGTGTCGAGGGAAAATAGCCGAGGGATTTGGACCATTGAGCCTCAACCCAAGCTTTCAAAGTCTTCAAAATGAACCTTCTTCCTCTCGCTCCCCCCACAATTGATAGGTTAGCCATATCCAAGACTTGAGGCATAGTGATATCCGCTCCCAACACTAGTTTATCAGGTTGTCCTGTAGATTTAATGCATTTGTTCTTCTTTATGCTCTGGCTAGGGGGACATTTTGGGCTCCCTGAATATCTTGTCGATGACTTCCCAACTTCCTTATCCATGAAGGTTTTAGCTAAACCTAGAATTTCTCTCTCTCTCTTTGAGTGGCTTGTGTGAACCAACAGTGAGTTGACGAAACCTGACGATACCAAAGCACCTCCCACTGCAATAGGGTGTGTGGAAGAGATCGGAAACAACCCTGAAATCGCCCCAGACCCAAGAAAAGTGTCATTCCAACACGAACTAGGGTATCCCAAAAAACCCTCTTCTTGAGCAGTACTGATTGGTAGCGGGTCAAGAAACCCTAGATTTGGAGCTATACCAAAGGATGTCGGAATCTCTGACGAGAAGGAAGGTTCTGATCGTGAAGGAAAGGAGGTGGCTTGAGAGCTCCAAAATGATAACCTCCTCGGGATACTTTGGGTTGAAGATGTTGGGAATGTAGCAAGGAAAGTCTTCCACGCATTGCAACGTTCTAGCATGGTGGGGGACAATGAAATATTAGTCAAGTGATTAATCAAATTGTTCAGGTGTTATATTCTTCAATTGACTTTATTGAGCACATTTTCTAAGGTTAAAGTGATAAATAATTTAAATTGTGGTCTTTTAATCTTGACCATTGATCTCATCATGAGGGAGAGAGTTAATCTCAACCATCAATCATTTTGAGATTAGGGTTTCACTTGCTTAGTGAAGTATAAGGGAAGATCGACTTGGCTAGAGGGGTGCACTTGAGCATTTGAGGAGATTGATTTTCAGAGAAATCGATTGAGGGTTTGCAGGGAGACAAAGGAGGACTCTTCACTGAGATTGGCACACATCTTCAACATTGTAGAGGTCATATCCTACAGATCTGAGAGCCGTCGTACTAGGTGAAGCAATACCCACACATGCAATCATACGACTACACAAAGGCTCAAGCAGGGGCGTCTTCTGGCACAAATTGGTTCAGGGGGATTTGCAGAAGGGCCATGCATCTGTTGAGGAGGGGATTCGTTGAGGTTTTCCTTGTCATTTTGGTTAGGTCGATTTTATTGTAAGAGATCTCTATATTTTCCTGTTGAATAATAAAATCTCCAATTTTGTTGCAATGGTTTTCTAGGGAAGATTGTCCAAATATATTTGTGTACACGTTGTTAGGACACTATAATTTATAGGGAAATCGATATTCTGACTGTCATCTATTTTAGGCATTACGCTTTTGATCACGACGCATAACAAAGATGTAAAAGCGACAGAAATCTCTCAATTCACCTCAGTTGTTATCACACAGGAGTTTTTGTTTTCGGTCGTTAAAGAGTAGAGTCTCATGTTATGTTAGCTACCAAAAGAGAGAGCTTTTGGTTGCTTAGAACCCAATTTTTGTGTACCCCTAGTGACCGAAAGCCTATAGCTAGATTAAAAAAATGGCTCTCTGATCTTCATATTCATCATCCTGGCCTTTGTATTTTTGTCATTTCTCAGGCGTCAAGTGAGAGCTCGGTGATCAAAACCTGTCTAGCGTGCACATCTCATCAATGCCTAAGAACCATATGTCGATTCAGACATTAGATGCCATCATTCCTAAAATAACAGATGTCAGTGCGCAACAAGAGCCTTGGATTATCATTTTACAGACAAAGATGTTAAGTCATATATTAACGGGAAAATCAGTGCCGCCATCGATGATTTGACGATTGCGTCCAAGTAAGGAAACCGAACAAACAAATGGAGGTTTCAAAAAGATACAGCAACAAGGTACTCCCATGGATTCCATTAGCTATGTTTGTGTTTTGCAGTGTCGTGTGGATATGAAGGTGTTGAAGGAGGCAAGTGGGAGACTGAATGGAAATGCTATCCTCAAAGTGATTTGGGCATATGTACTGGTGGAAAAGCGCCAAAACCCTTGCACGCTCAATAGTTACCAAATATCAAACTTCGTAGCAAGGCAAATTCAACATGACTTCCAAAATAAAGGATAAAACCCTCACGCGCATTGTTAACATGTGGAAAGAATCTTAAATTAACAAGGCAGAGCATTGTTCATGCTTGTGTGGATAAGAGAAAGTGCTTCCCCAAATTCATGCTCGATTTATAATCAAGCGAATGGCACATGCATCTAGGGATGGTTTCAATGATCAATTTCAGTGCCAAGTGTCGGGATCACCTGAAGGAGAATTCATGTAAATATTGACATGCCAAGAGCCAAATCGACACATCGAAATAACAATGCACCACTATATCTGGGAATGACACCTGAGTTTTTAGCACAAGAGGAAGACAAAATGGTTTTTACCAAGCGTCCGAGGGTTGTTGAGGAAATCAGAGTCATCAGTTAAAGCTTGGCACTAAAAGCTATGTTGGCAATAGAAGGTTTGGCATGTTCAAATGGAGATAAGGCTATCTCTTACTTACAATGGACGCACAATTAATTATCAAAATCCATTGATCAAGGCCAAATGAGGACATTATTTCGCGAGTTATGAGTCAATAGAGTTGGTGCCTAAAATCAAAGGATCGGATAAGTGGTTGCAGGTTATTTTGCAGAGCCAACACATCGGCAAAGGATCTAAAATCAAAGGACGGATAAGTGGTTGCAGATTATTTTGCAGAGCCAACACATCGACAAAGGATCGAAATTACAGAGTATCCAAATCTTCTAGGAATAGAATCCACAGATCCAACATTTCGAGGCATTTGATGGTCAGTTTGAGTGAATCGAGGACACCTGGCATTTACACATTACCTTCAGTTTTGTAAATCATCTAATTCGAGCTCATCAAAACACAATATTAGTGACAGGTTTTGCTCAGTCAAAGACAAATGGCAGAACGTGTTTTGATCTCAAAGCACTAATCCAACACATCATGAACAGGTGGCAGCAAGGAGAATCCCAGGATAAATTAGCATTCTAAATTCTAAGAGTTTCCTACACCAAGCATTCATCCATTCGGGACACCCTGAAGTAATGCGAGATTTTATTCCAACAACTCCAACGACCTCAATAGATTAGGGACACTTATTGCAACCACTGTTATTTCAGTTTATTAGAATTTATTTCCAGCAAATGGAGGATCAAATTGATTTTTTCCCCTATTTTTGGCAAAGAATTAGGAAGGTGGTAGAGTATCCCTGTTTTTTAGGAGTCCTTTCGAATGCAGCTGGCAGTCAAGACATCAATTCCACCAGAACAAATGAGGCAGATCCAGGATCCGAGGCAACGATTGAGGAAGAGGTGATCTAAAGATTTAAATTCATTCATGACAAATGGCAGCTCCAGCATTCCAGATTTCAAGGAATTTCGAATTCATTAGCTATAGCAGATCGAAGACAATTTACATGTGTCATTTTGATTTTTGTAATTGTTTTCTATTTTTGGAATGAAGTAGAGATCCCAAGCTCTTAGCATTCGAAACATCAGCATGAAGATAGGAACAGATCCACTATTGTAGGTTGCAGGAGTTCAACTCATAGGAATCTAATGTGGCCATAAGCTGCTATATATTGGATGAATTGGATGTAAACGGGGTTTGACCTGTGAAGAACTGGATTCCTTTTTGCTGGACTGTGGGCCTTGCTATTCAAGGAGGATGTTTCTGTAATTTTTGAATGATCAACCAGTAATAGAGAAGTGAATTTACAGGATTCTTGTGTAGGAGCATTGGTGGTGTGTTCCTTTTCTGTTTTCAATTATCTTTTCGCTATCATTCACGCACTTTCATTTCTTATTATTGAAAGAAAGTAATGGAGAAGAATTTATGTATGCATACTCTTTGTCCAATTTTTCAATAATCTATATGTTATTCATCTAAAGCTTTACAAAGGAATTCTTAATTGCTCCTCTGTTTAGTGGATCTCTCCCTTTTCACCCAATTCATCCGCACTAAATCTAAGACGATCCAATAGTTGTTACTATCCTGCCCTGTGGAGACATTTACTTCTAGATCTGAGCTGATCCTTACCTTATAAATAGACCCCATAGCCCAATGGTGATCTGAGCAACTTGTCAACCAAACGCTCATCTAAATATTTAAAAAACCACAACCCCATACTTTCATAACTAGCCTAACATCTATCCCATACAAACGAAGTTAAACCGAACAGAGAGGGCCCTTTTTGAGTCTTGGAGGGCTAGATCCAAGACCCCAAGTGGTTGAAACAATTACCTCTGTCAATTTCTCCCTTAGCCTGAGAAATTACAGAGTGATAACATTTTGGCGACCATAGTGGGGAACATTCTCCAGAAGTGCACTTCAAGTTCAGATTTGACTTCTGACAGTGAACAGAAACCAAACACAGGAAGGCTGTACCATTCACCTGGCGACTCCATTGTTCAAGATCCCGAGCTTCAAAGTTCACAAGCGACTTCACTGCCGAAGAATCCAGATTTCAGAGCATTGATGATGATTCAAGATGACAGGGTATGTGGCAAATCCTATATCTTGTGAAGATATAAAAGAATTCAGGGATGAGTTAGCAGATTTTCAAATTGATGAAGTTTTGTTAACAACAGTTTTTCATTGTTGGAAATCGAGAAAATTTTCTCATGAAATTAAAATTTTTGTTCTCGAGCTGTTTGCTGAAAGACTTGAAAGGGATAATGAACTCTTGAATACTCAGATTCAGTCCTACAGTTTCCAACATCCAAAACAGTTTTTTGAAAATCTTCAATCTCCAAAACCAAAGGAGATTGTATTGCTTGTTGATGTGCGGATTGATGGTGATTATATTTTCAAGAACAAGACGAAAGTTGTAGTTGTAGTGTTTAATTTTGAGGATGCAACTGATCAACTAGTCATTGAAGATCTAGAAGCAAATATCATGCATCATGCTTTAATTGATCCTATAGCGGATTAAATGGAGGTTCATGTTAGCTTGAGTTTTCAAACATGTATTCTCTATGAAGACCAAATATGTCAATAGTTGCCAATTCATATTACGAGGATACATGATCAAGGTATACTTAGAATTTCACTGACAAGCAATCAAGTTGTCCATTTGTTTTTGCAGCTACTTGACTGGCTTCATTGGCATTTCTGTGTTACCTGATTCAACAAAATTATCAAGTAGATTAGGGTAGGTAGATGGGTGCAAATAAGTTCAGTACTTTGAGCATCTTTCTAGTTTCAGTTTCAGATTGCTTTTCAACTTTTCAGTTCAAGTGTGATCCAGACTCAAGTTGGCAGAGAGTTTTGATTTTAGTTCAAGATTTTCAGTTACCAACGATTTTGTAGCAGATCAGGTTGCACATTGGGGAACAACCCACTGGATAAGGCACTGATTATCAAGTTCCTAGAGTTCAACGGTTCTAGACATCTCCCTCAGAGCTATCTTCCCCAGGTGGAGCCCGTGTTAGGACCCTATAATTTATAGGGAAATCAATATTCTGACTGTCATCTATTTCAGGCATTACGCTTTTTCTCACGATGCACAACAAAGATGTAAAAGCGACAGAAATCTCTCAATTCACCTCCGTTGTTATCACACAGGAGCTTTTGTTTTTGGTTGTTAAAGAGTAGAGTCTCATGTTATGTTAGCTACCGAAAGAGAGAGATTTCGGTCGCTTAGAACCCAATTTTTGTGTACCCCTAGCGACCGAAAGCCTGTAGCTAGATTAAAAAAATGGCTCTCTGATCTTCATATTCATCATCTTGGCCTTTGTATTTTTGTCATTTCTCAGGCGTTTTGGAATTTTTCCTTGTTTTCTAGCTCGTGGACACATCATGGTGCAGATTCTTTAGTTTTCAATGCATTTTATGGTTTTCGAGCTTTTGCCCTAAATTTGGGTTTTGTTTTATGTGTTTTTCATCAAAACTTATCCCGAAGGCCAAAATCCAACACTCCATCTCCACACAACCTACCACACAACAACACAATGCATGTCATGGGTTAGCACGCAACACCATACAACACACAAGCCTAGCACATCAAGCACCAAGTCACATGTCCAGGTGTTAGAGACCGAGCCCGAAGTAAAAATGTCAAGTGAGAGCTCGGTGATCGAAACGTGTCTAGCATGCACATCTCATCAATGCCTAAGAAGCATATGTCGATTCAAACATTAGATGCCATCATTTCTAAAAAATCAGATGTTAGTGCCCAACAAGAGCCTTGGATTATCATTTTACAGACAAAGATGTTAAGTCATATATTCACGGGAAAACCAGTGCCGCCATCAATGATTTGATGATTGTGTCCAAGTAAGGAAACTGAACAAACAAATGGAGGTTTCAAAAAGATACAACAACAAGGTTCTCCCATGGATTCCATTAGCTATGTTTGCGTTTTGCAGTGTCGTGTGGATATGAAGGTGTTGAAGGAGGCAAGTGGGACACTGAATGGAAATGCTTTCCTCGAAGTGATTTGGGCATATGTACTCGTGGGAAAGCGCCAAAACCCTTGCGCGCTCAATAGTTACCAAATATCAAACTTCGTAGCAAGGAAAATTCAACATGACTTCCAAAACAAAGGATAAAACCCTCATGCGCATTGTTAACATGTGGAAAGGCTCTTAAATTAACAAGGTGGAGAATTGTTCATGCTTCTGTGGATAAGAGAAAGTGCTTCTCCAAATTCATGCTCGATTTATAATCAAGCGATTTGCACATGCAACTAGGGATGGTTTCGATGATCAATTTCAGTGCCAAGTGTCGGGATCACCTGAAGGAGAATTCATGTAAAAACTGACATGCCAAGAGCCAAATCAACACATCGAAATAACACTGCACCACTATATCTGCGAATGACACCTGAGTTTTTAGCACAAGAGGAAGACAAAATGGTTTTTACCAAGCGTCCGAGGGTTGTTGAGGAAATCAGAGTCATCAGTTAAAGCTTTTCACTAAAAGCTATGTTGGCAATAAAAGGTTTGGCATGTTCAATTGAAGATAAGGCTATCTCTTACTTACAATGGACGCACAATTAATTATCCAAATCCATTGATCAAGGCTAAATGAGGACATTATTTCACCAATTATGAGTCAACAAAGTTGGTGCCTAAAATCAAAGGATTGGATAAGTGGTTGCAGGTTATTTTGCAGATCCAACACATCGGCAAAGGATCTAAAATCGAAGGATTGGATAAGCGGTTACAGATTATTTTGCAGAGCCAACACATCGACAATGGATTGAAATTACAGAGTATCCAAATCTTCTAGGAATAGAATCTAGAGATCCAACATTTCGAGGCATTTGATGGTCAGTTTGAGTGAATTGAGGACACTTGGCATTTACACATTACCTTCAGTTTTGTAAATCATCTAATTCGAGCTCATCAAAAGACAATATTAGTGATAGGTTTTGCTCATTCAAAGACAAATGGCAGAACGTGTTTTGATCTCAAAGCACTAATCTAGCACATCATGAACAGGTGGCAGCAAGGAGAATCCTAGGATAAATTAGCATTCTAAATTCTAAGAGTTTCCTACACCAAGCATTCATCCATTCGGGACACCCTGAAGTAGTGCCATATTTTATTCCAACAAATCCAATGATCTCAATAGATTAGGGACACTTATTGCAACCACTGTTATTTCAGTTTATTAGAATTTATTTCCAGCAAATGGAGGATCAAATTGATTTTCCCCCTATTTTTGGCAAAGAATTAGGAAGGTGGCAGAGTATCCTTGTTTTTGAGGAGTCCTTTCGAATGCAGCTGGCAGTCAAGACATCAATTCCACCAGAACAAATGAGGCAGATCCAGGATCCGAGGCAACAGTTGAGGAAGAGGTGATCTAAAGATTTAAATTCATTCATGACAAATGGCAGCTCCAACATTCCAGATTTCAAGGAATTTCGAATTCATTAGCTATAGCAGTTCGAAGACAATTTACATGTGTCATTTTGATTTTTGTAATTGTTTTCTATTTTTGGAATGAAGTAGAGATCCCAAGCTCTTAGCATTCGAAACATCAGCCAGAAGATAGGAACAGATCCACTATTGTAGCCTGCAGGAGTTCGACTCATAGTAATCTAATGTGGCCATAAGCTGCTATATATTGGATGAATTGGATGTAAACAGGGTTCGACCTGTGAAGAACTGGATTCCTTTTCCTTGTACTGTGGGCCTTGCTATTCCAGTAGGATGTTTCTGTAATTTTTGAATGATGAACCAGTAATAGAGAAGTGAATTTACAAGATTCTTGTGTAGGAGCATTGGTGGTGTGTTTCTTTTCTGTTTTCAGTTATCTTTTTGCTATCATTCACGCACTTTCATTTCTTTTTATTGAAATAAAGTAATGGAGAAGAATTTATGTATGCATACTCTTTGTCCAATTTTTCAATAATCTATAAGTTATTCATCTGAATCTTTACAAAGGAATTCTTAATTGCTCCTCTTTTCAGTGGATCTCTCCCTTTTCACCCCATTCATCCGCACTAAATCTAAGACGATCCAATAGTTGTTACTATCCTGCCCTGTGGAGACATTTCCCTCTAGATCTGAGCTGATCCTAACCTTATAAACAAACCCCATAGCCCAATGGTGATCTGAGCAACTTGTCAACCAAACCCTCATCTAAATATTTCAAAAACCACAACCCCATACTTTCATAGCTAGCCTAACATCTATCCCATACAAACGAAGTTAAACCGAATAGAGAGAGCCCTCTCTGAGTCTTGGAGGGCTAGATCCAAGACTCTAAGAGGTTGAAACAGTTACCTCTGTCAATTTCTCCCTCGGCCTGAGAAATTAAAGAGCGATAACATTTTGGCGACCATACTGGGGAACATTCTCCAGAAGTGCACTTCAAGTTCGGATTTGACTTCTGACGGTGAACAGAAGGGAAAGACAGGAAGGCTGTACCATTCACCTGGCGACTCCATTGTTCAAGATCCCGAGCTTCAAAGTTCACAAGCGACTTCACTGCCGAAGAATCCAGATTTCAGAGCATTGATGATGATTCAAGATGACAGGGTATGTGACAAATCCTATATCTTGTGAAGCTATAAAAGAATTTAGGGATGAGTTAGCAGATTTTCAAATTGATGAAGTTTTGTTAACAACCGTGTTTCATTGTTGGAAATCGAGAAAATTTTCTCATGAAATTAAAATTTGTGTTCTCGAGCTGTTTGCTAAAAGACTTGAAAGGGATATTGAACTCTTGAATACTCAGATTCAGTTCCTACAGTTTCCAACATCCAAAACAGTTTTTTGAAAATCTTCAATCTCCAAAACCAAAGGAGATTGTATTGCCTGTTGATGTGCGGATTGATGGTGATTATGTTTTCAAGAACAAGACAGAAGTTGTAGTTGTAGGGTTTAATTTTGAGGATGCAACTGATCAACTAGTCATTGAAGATCTAGAAGCAAATATCATGCATCATGCTTTAATTGATCCTATAGCGGATTACATGGAGGTTCATGTTAGCTTGAGTTTTCAAACATGTATTCTCTATAAAGACCAAATATGTCAACAATTGCCATTTCATATTACGAGGACACATGATCAAGGTATACTTAGAATTTCATTGACAAGCAATCAAGTTGTCCATTTGTTTTTGCAGCTACTTGACTGGCTTCATTGGCATTTCTGTATTACCTGATTCATCAAATGTATCAAGTAGATTAGGGTAGGTAGATGGGTGCAAGTAAGTTTAGTACTCTGAGCATCTTTGTAGTTTCAGTTTCAGATTGCTTTTTAGTTTTTCAATTCAAGTGTGATCCAGACTCCAGTTTGCAGAGAGTTTTGATTTCAATTCAATATTTTCAGTTACCAACGATTTTGTAGCAGATCAGGTTGCACATTGGGGAACAACCCACTGGATAAGGCACTGATTACAAGTTCCGAGAGTTCAGCGGTTCTAGACATCTCCCTCAGAGCTATCTTCCCTAGGTGGAGCCTGTGTTAGGAACCTATAATTTATAGGGAAATATATATTCTGACTGTCATCTATTTCAGGCATTACACTTTTGCTCACGACGCACAACAAAGATGTAAAAGCGGTAGAAATCTCTCAATTCACCTCGGCTGTTATCACACAGGAGTTTTTGTTTTTGGTCGTTAAAGAGTAGAGTCTCATGTTATGTTAGCTACCGAAAGAGAGAGCTTTCGGTCGCTTAGAACCCAATTTTTGTGTACCCCTAGCGACCGAAAACCGGTAGCTAGATTAAAAAAATGGCTCTCTGATCTTCATATTCATCATCCTAGCCTTTGTATTTCTGTCATTTCTCAGACGTTCTAGAATTTTTTCGGGTTTTCTAGCCCGTGGACACATCATGGGCCATATTCTTTAGTTTACAATGCATTTTATGGTTTTCGAGCTTCTGCCGTAAATTTGGGTATTGTTTTATGTGTTTTTCATCAAAACTTAGCCCGAAGGCCAAAATCCAACGCTCCAGCTCCACACAACCTGCCACACAACAACACAACGCATGTCAGGGGTTAGCACGCAACACCATACAACACACAAGCCTAGAACATCAAGCGCCAAGTCACATGTCGAGGTGTTAGAGACCGAGCTCGAAGTAAAAATGTCAAGTGAGAGCTCGGGGATCGAAACATGTCTAGCGTGCACATCTCATCAATGCCTAAGAACCATATGTCGATTCAGACATTAGATGCCATCATTCCTAAAAAATCAGATGTTAGTGCCCAACAAGAGCCTTGGATTATCATTTTACAGACAAAGATGTTAAGTCATATATTCACGGGAAAACTAGTGCCGCCATCGATGATTTGACGATTGCGTCCAAGTAAGGAAACCGAACAAACAAATGGAGGTTTCAAAAAGATATAGCAACAAGGTACTCCCATGGATTCCATTAACTATGTTTGCGTTTTGCAGTGTCGTGTTGATATGAAGTTGTTGAAGGAGGCAAGTGGGAGACTGAATGGAAATGCTTTCCTTGAAGTGATTTGGGCATATGTATTGGTGGAAAAGCACCAAAACCCTTGCGCGCTCAATAGTTACCAAATATCAAACTTCATAGCAAGGCAAATTCAACATGACTTCCAAAACAAAGGATAAAACCCTCACGTGCATTGTTAACATGTGGAAAGGCTCTTAAATTAACAAGGCAGAACATTGTTCATGCTTCTGTGGATAAGAGAAAGTGCTTCTCCAAATTCATGCTCGATTTATAATCAAGCGAATTGCACATGCAGCTAGGGATGGTTTCGATGATCAATTTCAGTGCCAAGTGTCGGGATCACTTGAAGGAGAATTCATGTAAACACTGACATGCCAAGAGCCAAATCGACACATCGAAATAATAGTGCACCACTATATCTGCGAATGACACCTGAGTTTTTAGCACAAGAGGAAGACAAAATGGTTTTTACCAAGCGTCTGAGGGTTGTTGAGGAAATCAGAGTCATCAGTTAAAACTTGGCACTAAAAGCTATGTTGGCAATAAAATGTTTGGCATGTTCAATTGGAGATAAGGCTATCTCTTACTTACAATGGACGCACAATTAATTATCATAATCCATTGATCAAGGCCAAATGAGGACATTATTTCGCCAGTTATGAGTCAACAGAGTTGGTGCCTAAAATCAAAGGATTGGATAAGTGGTTGCAGGTTATTTTGCAGAGCCAACACAACGACAAAGGATCTAAAATCAAAGGATCGGATAAGTGGTTGCCGATTATTTTGCAGAGTTAGCACGTCGACAAAGGATCGAAATTACAGAGTATCCAAATATTCTAGGAATAGAATCCACAGATCCAACATTTCGAGGCATTTGATGGTCAGTTTGAGTGAATCGAGGACACCTGGTATTTACACATTACCTTCAGTTTTGTAAATCATCTAATTCGAGCTCATCAAAACAAAATATTACTGACAGGTATTGCTCAGTCAAAGACAAATGGCAGAACGTGTTTTGATCTCAAAGAACTAATCCAACACATCATGAACAAGTGGCAGCGAGGAGAATCACAGGATAAATTAGCATTCTAAATTCTAAGAGTTTCCTACACCAAGAATTCATCCATTCGGGACACCTTGAAGAAGTGCGAGATTTTATTCCAAAAACTCCAATGACCTCAATAGATTAGGGACACTTATTGAAACCACTGTTATTTAAGTTTATTAGAATTTATTTCCAGCAAATGGAGGATCAAATTGATTTTTTCCCCTATTTTTGGCAAAGAATTAGGAAGGTGGTAGAGTATCCCTGTTTTTGAGGAGTCCTTTCGAATGCAGTTGGCAGTCAAGACATCAATTTCGCCAGAACAAATGAGGCAGATCCAGGATCCGAGGCAACAATTGAGGAAGAGGTGATCTAAAGATTTAAATTCATTCATGACAAATGGCAGCTCCAACATTCCAGATTTCAAGGAATTTCGAATTCATTATCTATAGTAGTTCGAAGACAATTTACATGTGTCATTTTGATTTTTGTAATTGTTTTCTATTTTTGGAATGAAGTAGAGATCCCAAGCTCTTAACATTCGAAACATCAACCAAAAGATAGGAACAGATCCACTATTGTAGGTTGCAGGAGTTCGACTCATAGGAATCTAATGTGGCCATAAGTTGCTATATATTGGATGAATTGGATGTAAACGGGGTTCGACCTGTGAAGAATTGGATTCCTTTTCGCTGGACTGTGGGCCTAACTATTCCAGGAGGATGTTTTTGTAATTTTTGAATGATCAACCAGTAATAGAGAAGTGAATTTATAGGATTCTTGTGTAGGAGCATTGGTGGTGTGTTCCTTTTCTGTTTCCAGTTATCTTTTCGCTATCATTCACACACTTTCATTTCTTATTATTGACAGAAAGTAATGGAGAAGAATTTATGTATGCATACTCTTTGTCCAATTTTTCAATAATCTATATGTTATTCATCTGAAGCTTTACAAAGTAATTCTTAATTGCTCCTCTGTTCAGTGGATCTCTCCCTTTTCACCCCATTCATCCGCACTAAATCTAAGACGATCCAATAGTTGTTACTATCCCGCCCCGTGGAGACATTTACCTCTAGATCTGAGTTGATCCTTACCTTATAAAAAGACCCCATAGCCCAATGGTGATTTGAGCAACTTGTCAACCAAAACCCCATCTAAATATTTCAAAAACCACAACCCCATACTTTCATAGCTAGCCTAACATCTATCCCATACAAATGAAGTTAAACCGAACAGAGAGAGCCCTCTCTGAGTCTTGGAGGGCTAGATCCAAGAATCCAAGCGGTTGAAACAATTACCTCTGTCAATTTCTCCCTTAGCTTAAGAAATTACAGAGGGATAACATTTTGGCCACCATACTGGGGAACATTCTCCAGAAGTGCACTTCAAGTTCATATTTGACTTTTGACGGTGAAAAGAAGCCAAACACAGGAAGGCTGTACCGTTCACCTGGCGACTCCATTGTTCAAGATCCCGAGCTTCAAAGTTGACAAGCGACTTCACTGCTGAATAATCCAAATTTCAGAGCATTGATGATGATTCAAGATGACAGGGTATGTGGCAAATCCTATATCTTTTGAAGCTATAAAAGAATTCAGGGATGAGTTAGCAGATTTTCAAATTGATGAAGTTTTGTTAACAACCGTGTTTCATTGTTGGAAATCGAGAAAATTTTCTCATGAAATTAAAATTTGTGTTCTCGAGCTGTTTGCTGGAAGACTTGAAAGGGATATTGAACTCTTGAATACTCAGATTCAATTCTACAGTTTCCAACATCCAAAACAGTTTTTTGAAAATCTTCAATCTCCAAAACCAAAGGAGATTGTATTGCCTGTTGATGTGTGGATTGACGGTGATTATGTTTTCAAGAACAAGACGAAAGTTGTAGTTGTAGGGTTTAATTTTGAGGATGCAACTGATCAACTAGTCATTGAAGATCTAGAAGCAAATATCATGCATCATGCTTTAATTGATCCTATAGCGGATTACATGGAGGTTCATGTTAGCTTGAGTTTTCAAACATGTATTCTCTATGAAGACCAAATATGTCAACAGTTGCCATTTCATATTACGCGGACACATGATCAAGGTATACTTAGAATTTCACTGACAAGCAATCAAGTTGTCCATTTGTTTTTGCAGCTACTTGACTGACTTCATTGGCATTTCTGTATTACCCGATTCAACAAAATTATCAAGTAGATTAGGGTAGGTAGATGGGTGAAAATAAGTTCAGTACTCTGAGAATCTTTCTAGTTTCAGTTTCAGATTGCTTTTCAGCTTTTCAATTCAAGTGTGATCCAGACTCCAGTTTGCGCACATTGGGGAACAACCCATTGGATAAGGCACTGATTATCAAGTTCCCATAGTTCAGCGATTCTAGACATCTCCCTCAGAGCTATCTTCCCCAGCTGGAGCTTGTGTTAGAACCCTATAATTTATAGGGAAATCAATATTCTGACTGTCATCTATTTCAGGCATTACGCTTTTGCTCACGACGCACAACAAAGATGTAAAAGCGGCAAAAATCTCTCAATTCACCTCCACTGTTATCACACATGAGTTTTTGTTTTTGGTCGTTAAAGAGTAGAGTCTCATGTTATGTTAGCTATCGAAAGAGAGAGATTTTCGTCGCTTAGAACCCAATTTTTGTGTACCCCTGGCAACCGAAAGCCTGTAGATAGATTAAAAAAATGGCTCTCTGATCTTCATATTCATCATCTTGGCCTTTGTATTTCTGTCATTTCTCAGGCGTTTTGGAATTTTTCCGAGTTTTCTAGCCCGTGGACACATCATGGGGTAGATTCTTTAGTTTTCAATGCATTTTATGGTTTTCAAGCTTCTGCCGTAAATTTGGGTTTTGTTTTATGTGTTTTTCATCAAAACTTAGCCCGAAGGCCAAAATCCAACACTCCAGCTCCACGCAACCTGCCACACAACAACACAACGCATGTCATGGGTTAGCACGCAACACCATACAACACACAAGCCTAGCACATCAAGCGCCAAGTCACATGTCGAGGTGTTAGAGATCGAGCCCGAAGTAAAAATGTCAAGTGAGAGCTCGGTGATCGAAACGTGTCTAGCATGCACATCTCATCAATGCCTAAGAAACATATGTCGATTCAGAGATTAGATGCCATCATTTCTAAAAAATCAGATGTTAGTGCCCAACAAGAGCCTTGGATTATCATTTTACAGACAAAGATGTTAAGTCATATATTCAGGGGAAAACTAGTGCCGCCATCGATGATTTGACGATTGTGTCCAAGTAAGGAAACGGAACTAACAAATGGAGGTTTCAAAAAGATACAACAACAAGGTACTCCCATGGATTCCATTAGCTATGTTTGCGTTTTGCAGTGTCGTGTGGATATGAAGGTTTTGAAGGAGGCAAGTGGGACACTGAATGGAAATGATTTCCTCGAAGTGATTTGGGCTTATGTACTGGTGGGAAAGCGCCAAAACCCTTGCGCGCTCAATAGTTACCAAATATCAAACTTCGTAGCAAGGAAAATTCAACATGACTTCCAAAACAAAGGATAAAACCCTCACGCGCATTGTTAACATGTGGAAAGGCTCTTAAATTAACAAGGCGGAGCATTGTTCATGCTTCTGTGGATAAGAGAAAGTGCTTCTCCAAATTCATGCTCGATTTATAATCAAGCGAATTGCACATGCAACTAGGGATGGTTTCGATGATCAATTTCAATGCCAAGTGTCGGGATCACCTGAAGGACAATTCATGTAAATACTGACATGCCAAGAGCCAAATCGACACATTGAAATAACAGTGCACCACTATATCTGCGAATGACACCTGAGTTTTTAGCACAAGAGGAAGACAAAATGGTTTTTACCAAGCGTCCGAGGGTTGTTGAGGAAATCAGAGTCATCAGATAAAGCTTGGAACTAAAAGCTATGTTGGCAATAGAAGGTTTGGCATGTTCAATTGGAGATAAGGCTATCTCTTACTTACAATGGACGCACAATTAATTATCCAAATCCATTGATCAAGGCCAAATGAGGACATTATTTCGCCAGTTATGAGTCAACAGAGTTGGTGCCTAAAATCAAAGGATCAGATAAGTGGTTGCAGGTTATTTTCCAGATCCAACACATCGGCAAAGGATCTAAAATCAAAGGATCGGATAAGCGGTTACAGATTATTTTGCAGAGCCAACACATCGACAAAGGATCGAAATTACAGAGTATCCAAATCTTCTAGGAATAGAATCCACAGGTCCAACATTTCGAGGCATTTGATGGTCAGTTTGAGTGAATCGAGGACACTTGGCATTTAGACATTACCTTCAGTTTTGTAAATCATCTAATTCGAGCTCATCAAAACACAATATTAGTGACAGGTTTTGCTCATTCAAAGACAAATGGCAGAATGTGTTATGATCTCAAAGCACTAATCGAGCACATCATGAACAGGTGGTAGCAAGGAGAATCCCAAGATAAATTAGCATTCTAAATTCTAAGAGTTTCCTACACCAAGCATTGATCCATTCGGGACACCCTGAAGTAGTGCCAGATTTTATTCCAACAACTCCAGCGACCTCAATAGATTAGGGACACTTATTGCAACCACTTGTTATTTCAGTTTATTAGAATTTATTTCCAACAAATGGAGGATCAAATTGATTTTCCCCCTATTTTTGGCAAAGAATTAGGAAGGTGGCAGAGTATCCCTGTTTTTGAGGAGTCCTCTCGAATGCAGCTGGCAGTCAAGACATCAATTCCGCCAGAACAAATGAGGCAGATCCAGGATCCGAGGCAACAGTTGAGGAAGAGGTGATCTAAATATTTAAATTCATTCATGACAAATGGCAACTCCAGCATTCCAGATTTCAAGGAATTTCGAATTAATTAGCTATAGCAGTTCGAAGACAATTTACATGTGTCATTTTGATTTTTGTAATTGTTTTCTATTTTTGGAATGAAGTAGAGATCCCAAGCTCTTAGCATTCGAAACATCAGCCAGAAGATAGGAACAAATCCACATTGTAGGTTGCAGGAGTTCGACTCATAGTAATCTAATGTGGCCATAAGCTGCTATATATTGGATGAATTGGATGTAAATAGGGTTCGACCTGTGAAGAACTGGATTCCTTTTCACTGGACTGTGGGCCTTGCTATTCCAGGAGGATGTTTATGTAATTTTTTAATGATCAACCAGTAATAGAGAAGTGAATTTACAGTATTCTTGTGTAGGAGCGTTGGTGGTGTGTTTCTTTTCTATTTTCAGTTATCTTTTTGCTATCATTCACACACTTTCATTTCTTATTATTGAAAGAAAGTAATGGAGAAGAATTTATGTATGCATACTCTTTGTCCAATTTTTCAATAATCTATATGTTATTCATCTGAAGCTTTACAAAAGAATTCTTAATTGCTCCTCTTTTAAGTGGATCTCTCCCTTTTCACCCCATTCATCCACACTAAATCTAAGACGATCCAATAGTTGTTACTATCTTTCCCTGTGGAGACATTTACCTCTAGATCTGAGATGATCCTTACCTTATAAACAAACCCCATAGCCCAATGGTGATCTGAGCAACTTGTCAACCAAACCCTCATCTAAATATTTGAAAAACCACAACCCCATACTTTCATAGCTAGCCTAACATCTATCCCATACAAACGAAGTTAAACCGAACAGAGAGAGCACTCTCTGAGTCTTGGAGGGCTAGATCCAAGACTCCAAGCGGTTGAAACAACTACCTCTGTCAATTTCTCCCTCAGCCTGAGAAATTAAAGAGCGATAACATTTTGGCAACCATACTGGGGAACATTCTCCAGAAGTGCACTTCAAGTTCAGATTTGACTTCTGACGGTGAACATAAGCCAAAGACAGGAAGGTTGTACCATTCCCCTGGTGACTCCATTGTTCAAGATCCTGAGCTTCAAAGTTCACAAGCGACTTCACTGTCGAAGAATCCAGATTTCAGAGCATTGATGATGATTCAATATGATAGGGTATGTGACAAATCCTATATCTTTTGAAGCTATAAAAGAATTCGGGGATGAGTTAGCATATTTTCAAATTGATGAGGTTTTGTTAACAACCGTGTTTCATTGTTGGAAATCGAGAAAATTTTCTCATGAAATTAAAATTTGTGTTCTCGAGCTGTTTGCTGAAAGACTTGAAAGGGATATTGAACTCTTGAATACTCAGATTCAGTGCTACAGTTTCCAACATCCAAAACAGTTTTTTGAAAATCTTTAATCTCCAAAACCAAAGGAGATTGTATTTCCTGTTGATGTGCGGATTGATGGTGATTATGTTTTCAAGAACAAGACAAAAGTTGTAGTTGTAGGGTTTAATTTTGAGGATGCAACTGATCAACTTGTCATTGAAGATCTAGAAGCAAATATCATGCATCATGCTTTAATTGATCCTATAGCGGATTACATGGAGGTTCATGTTAGCTTGAGTTTTCAAACATGTATTCTCTATAAAGACCAAATATGTCAACAATTGCCATTTCATATTACGAGGACACATGATCAAGGTATACTTAGAATTTCATTGACAAGCAATCAAGTTGTCGATTTGTTTTTGTAGCTACTTGACTGGCTTCATTGGCATTTCTGTATTACTTGATTCATCAAAATTATCAAGTAGATTAGGGTAGGTAGATGGGTGCAAATAAGTTCAGTACTCTGAGCATATTTCTAGTTTCAGTTTCATATTTCTTTTCAGCTTTTCAGTTCAAGTGTGATCCAGACTCCAGTTTGCAGAGAGTTTTGATGTCAGTTCAATATTTTCAGTTACCAGGGATTTTGTAGCAGATCAGTTTGCACATTGGGGAACAACCCACTTGATAAGGCACTGATTATCAAGTTCCCAGAGTTCAGCGGTTCTAGACATCTCCCTCAGATCTATCTTCCCCATGTGGAGCCTGTGTTAGGAACCTATTATTTATAGGGAAATATATATTCTGACTGTCATCTATTTCAGGCATTACGCTTTTGCTCACGACGCACAAAAAAGATGTAAAAGCAGCAGAAATCTCTCAATTCACCTCAGCTGTTATCACACAGGAGTTTTTGTTTTTGGTCATTAAAGAGTAGAGTCTCATGTTATGTTAGCTACCGAAAGAGAGAGCTTTCGGTCGCTTAGAACCCAATTTTTGTGTACCCCTAGCGACCAAAAGCCTGTAGCTAGATTAAAAAAATGGCTCTCTGATCTTCATATTCATCATCCTGGCCTTTGTATTTCTTTCATTTCTCAGACGTTCTGGAATTTTTCCGAGTTTTCTAGCCCGTGGACACATCATGGGCTAGATTCTTTAGTTTTCAATGCATTTTATGGTTTTCGATCTTTTGCCCTAAATTTGGGTTTTGTTTTATGTGTTTTTCATCAAAACTTAGTCCGAAGGCCAAAATCCAACGCTCCAGCTCCACACAACCTGCCACACAACAACACAACGCATGTCAGGGGTTAGCACGCAACACCATACAACACACAAGCCTAGCACATCAAGTGCCAAGTCACATGTCGAGGTGTTAGAGACCGAGCCCGAAGTAAAAATGTCAAGTGAGAGCTCGGTGATCGAAACGTGTCTAGCGTGCACATCTCATCAATGCCTAAGAAGCATATGTCGATTTAGACATTAGATGCCATCATTTCTAAAAAAATAGATGTTAGTGCCCAACAAGAGCCTTGGATTATCATTTTACAGACAAAGATGTTAAGTCATATATTCACAGGAAAACTAGTGCTGCCATCGATGATTTGACGATTGCGCCAAGTAAGGAAACCGAACAAACAAATGGAGGTTTCAAAAAGATATAGCAACAAGGTACTCCCATGGATTCCATTAGCTATGTTTGCGTTTTGCAGTGTCGCGTGGATATGAAGGTGTTGAAGGAGGCAAGGGGGAGACTGGATGGACATGCTTTCCTCGAAGTGATTTGGGCATATGTATTGGTGGAAAAGCGGAAAAACCCTTGTGCGCTCAATAGTTACCAAATATCAAAATTCATAGCAAGGGAAATTCAACATGACTTCCAAAACAAAGGATAAAACCCTCACACACATTGTTAACATGTGGAAAGGCTCTTAAATTAACAAGGCGAAGCATTGTTCATGCTTGTGTGGATAAGAGAAAGTGCTTCCCCAAATTCATGCTCGATTTATAATCAAGCGAATGGCACATGCATCTAGGGATGGTTTCGATGATCAATTTCAGTGCCAAGTGTCGGGATCACCTAAAGGAGAATTCATGTAAATATTGACATGCCAAGAGCCAAATCGACACATCGAAATAACAGTGCACCACTATATATGGGAATGACACCTGAGTTTTTAGCACAAGAGGAAGACAAAATGGTTTTCACTGACAAGCAATCAAGTTGTCCATTTGTTTTTGCAGCTACTTGATTGGCTTCATTGGCATTTCTGTATTACCTGATTCAACAAAATTATCAAGTAGATTAGGGTAGGTAGATGGGTGCAAATAAGTTCAGTACTCTGAGCATCTTTCTAGTTTCTGTTTCAGATTGATTTTCAGTTTTTCAGTTCAAGTGTGATCCAGACTCCAGTTTGCAGAGAGTTTTGATATTATTTCAATATTTTCAGTTACCAATGATTTTGTAGTAGATCAGGTTGCACATTGGGGAACAACCCACTGGATAAGGCACTGATTATCAAGTTCCCAGAGTTCAACGGTTCTAGACATCTCCCTCGGAGCTATCTTCCCCATGTGGATCCTGTGTTAGGAACCTATAATTTATAGGGAAATCAATATTCTGACTGTCATCTATTTCAGGCATTACACTTTTGCTCACGACGCACAACAAAGATGTAAAATCGGCAAAAATCTCTCAATTCACCTCAGCTGTTATCACACAGGAGTTTTTGTTTTTGGTCGTTAAAGAGTAGAGTCTCATGTTATGTTAGCTATCGAAAGAGAGAGCTTTCGGTTGCTTAGAACCCAATTTTTGTGTACCCCTAGCGACCGAAAGCATGTAGCTAGATTAAAAAAATGGCTCTTTGATCTTCATATTCATCATCCTGGCCTTTGTATTTCTGTCATTTCTCAGACGTTCTGGAATTTTTTCGAGTTTTCTAGCCCATGGACACATCATGGGGAAGATTCTTTAGTTTTCAATGCATTTTATGGTTTTCGAGTTTCTGCCCTAAATTTGGGTTTTGTTTTATGTGTTTTTCATCAAAACTTAGCCCGAAGGTCAAAATCCAATGCTCCAGCTCCACGCAACCTGCCACACAACAACACAACGCATGTTAGGGGTTAGCACGCAACACCATACAACACACAAGCCTAGCACATCAAGCACCAAGTCACATGTCCAGGTGTTAGAGACCGAGCCCGAAGTAAAAATGTCAAGTGAGAGCTCGGTGATCGAAACGTGTCTAGCGTGCACATCTCATCAACGCCTAAGAAGCATGTGTCGATTCAGACATTAGATGCCATCATTCCTAAAAAATCATATGTTAGTGCCCAACAAGAGCCTTGGATTATCATTTTACAGACAAATATGTTAAGTCATATATTCACGAGAAAACCAGTGCCGCCATTGATGATTTGACAATTGCGTCCAAGTAAGGAAACCGAACAAACAAATGGAGGTTTCAAAAAGATATAGCAACAAGGTACTCCCATGGATTCCATTAGCTATGTTTATGTTTTGTAGTGTCGTGTGGATATGAAGGTGTTGAAGGAGGCAAGTGGGAGATTGAATGGAAATGCTTTCCTCGAAGTGATTTGGGCATATGTACTGCTGGAAAAGCGCCAAAACCCTTGCACGCTCAATAGTTACCAAATATCAAACTTCGTAGCAAGGCAAATTCAACATGACTTCCAAAACAAAGGATAAAACCCTCACGCACATTGTTAACATGTGGAAAGGCTCTTAAATTAACAAGGCAAAGCATTGTTCATGCTTCTGTGGATAAGAGAAAGTGCTTATCCAAATTCATGCTCGATTTATAATCAAGTGAATTGCACATGCAGCTAGGGATGGTTTCGATGATCAATTTCAGTGCCAAGTGTCGGGATCTCCTGAAGGAGAATTCATGTAAACACTGACATGCCAAGAGCCAAATTGACACATTGAAATAACAATGCACCACTATATCTGCGAATGACACCTGAGTTTTTAGCACAAGAGGAAGACATAATGGTTTTTACCAAGCGTCCGAGGGTTGTTGAGGAAATCAGAGTCATCAGTTAAAGCTCCAGAGACTGCAACTGCTCCTACAGATGCAACTCAACTAGCCATATGGAAGAAGGGTGAAGAAAAAATAAAGAGCTTGATTCTTGATGGGATAAAGGATCATGTGTTCCCGCATCTTTCAGGAAAGACTACCAAAAAAGACACGTGGAAGGCCCTGACTAACCTATACCAAAATAAAAATGAAAACAGGGTGATGGCTCTATGCAAATAGTTGCGTGGGACCAAGATGGCCAAAGGTGAGGGTGTGATTCCTTATCTTACCAGAATAACTTAGATCAAAGATGAACTTGCAACAGTTGGTGAAAAGACTGAGTCAGGGCGTATTGCATTGGATGTTTTTTTGAAGTCATGGGATGTTTTTGTCCGTGGAATGGTAGCTCGGGAGAAGTTACCTTAATGACAATGCCCATGAGATGATTTTTTGTAGGAAGAGATTAGACTTGGTCAGTCAGGATCATCATCTTCACCTCACATTCAGGATGAAGAGGGGTTGGCTCTTGCAAGGAAGGGAAAGGGCAAGGAGAAGAAGAAAAAGAAAGGTTGAAAGAAGAACATTGATTTTTCTAAATTCAAATGTTTTGAGTGTCAGAAGATGGGACACTTTGCCTCACAGTGTCCTGAGAAGAAGAAGAAGAATGTGCCACAAATGGCAGCTTCTGCAGCAGTAGATGAGTTTTCCAAGAGATTTGAAGAGGATTTTTGCTTCGTAACTTGTATGTATAGCGCAACAGTCTCAGACATGTGGTTTGTTGACAGCGAAGCATCTTGTCATATGACAGGGCACAAGGAGTTTTTCACTAGGCTACAGGAGGGAGTTGTGAATCTGGTTATAGAGCTTGGAGATGATAGGCTCTACAAGGCACAAGAGGTTGGCACAGTTTCATTTCAGAGGGAGTCGGGTAAACCACTATGGTTTGCTAACGTACTATATGTTCCAGGGTTGACAAAGAACCTCATCTCGGTCTCTACTCTGGAGGATAAAGGGTACGAGGTCACTTTCCGTAAATAAAGGAAGGGTGTTCGTCAGGTCAACAGGGTAAAGCAAGAAGATGGACATGATGATTGGGGTTCGAGAAGAGAAGGTTAACAAGATACAGTTTCAACCAGGGAGAGCATTGGTCAGTACAACCACATACATGGGTGAGTTGTAGCATATGAGGATGACACACTTACATTTTGGTGTGCTGGGGCACTTGAGACATGCTGTCACTGGATTTCCTAAGTTCATACTAGAGAGACATGACCCTTGTAAGAGTTGTGCAATGGGAAAGTATGCCCGAAGACCATTTCCACTGAGCAAGCACAGGTCCAAGGGAGTATTGGACTTGATACATTCTGACGTATGTGGTCCGATGAGCGTGGAGTCAGTAAGTGGCTTCAAATACTTTGTTCTATTCATTGATGAATACTCCTGGAAGACCTGGATATACTTCTTGAAGACTAAGGATGAAGTCTTCGACGAATTTCAGGAGTTCATAGCTCTAGTTGAGAATCAGACTGGTAGGAAGATTTGAGTGTTGATATTTGACAACGAGGGTGAATACACCTCCAAGGAGTTTGTGGATAATTGTGCATAAGCGGGGATCAAGAAGGAGCTCACTGTTCCTTACAATCCTCAATAGAATGGAGCGGTTGAGAGGAAGAACTTGACCATAGTCAGAGCAACACAGACGATGATACATGATCATGGTTTGCCACTGTTCTTGTGGGCAGAGGCTAGTCACACTGTTGTTTATATTCAAAACATGAGTCCCCACACAGTTTTGGGGAAGTTGACACCTGAGGAGGTATTTACAGGTACCAGGCCAGATGTGAGTCATTTTCGCATCTGGGGTAATGTATGTTACTGTCACGTCCCTTCAGAGAAGAGGACGAAGCTGGACCCCACAACAAAAAAAGGGATTTTGGTTGGTTATAGTGAGGCTTCCAAGGCCTATAGGATATTTGTGCCAGCACACAGAAAGATCATTGTGTGTAGGGACGTACAATTCAAGGAAGAGTGTGCATTGAGGAGGTCAAGAGATTTGCAAGCACATTTAGAGGACCATCATGGACAAGACTCAGGGGTCAAGACAAAGGAGGCACAAGGTCATATTACAGGATCACAATAGAAGACAACATGGTACATAATCATGTACATGTGTTCAGAGAGAGACTTTTGGGCATGATCATCATGAGCGAGATGATGATGCAGAAGAACAACATGATGCAGTTCCACATGAGTAGGACACTAGGCCAAGAAAGTGAGTGATTCTATATTGGCAGGGCTTCTAGAGAGAGACTTCAGACGAAGTAAACCACCAGAGAGACTTGGGTACATGGAATTGATGACATGACTTATTGATGCAGAGCCTCCCACTTATGAGAAGGCTACACAACATGGAGTGTGGCAGGAGGCCACGATGGAGGAGTATGCATCCATCATGAAAAGTGATGTATGGAAGGTAGTGCCCAGGCTAGAAGGGAAGAAGGTGGTTGGATCCAAGTGGATTTACAAGGTCAACCATGCAATAGACGAAAGCGTGGACAAGTATAAAGCCCTCTTTGTGTCCAAGGGGTTTTCACAATGAGAGGGAGTTGATTGTGAGGAGACTTTCGCCCTAGTGGCTAGGTATTCCTTGATCTGAGCAGTCATATTGTTGGTAATAGAGAAGGGATGGTGCATTCAGTAGATGGACATGAAGGCTTCTTTCCTTAAAAAAGTTGTTGAGGAAGAGGTATATGTTGAGCAACCACAACGATTTGTGGTAGGTAGCAGAGAGACACATCTGTGTAGACTGAAGAGAGCCTTGTATGGGATCAAGCAAAAACCTCGGGCATGGTACTCGAGGATAGACAACTACTCGAGGGAGATGGGTTTCCAGCGGAGCGAGGCAGACTCGAACTTGCATTTTATTACAGGGTAGGAACCTCTCATACTAGTGTTGTACGTAGATGACCTATTTCTGACAGGGGGCGAGCATTTGATATTAGACTGCAAGACAAATCTTGCAACTGAGTTTGAAATGAAAGAATTTAGGTTGATGCATTACTTCCTTGGTATGGAGGTCTGGTAGCAGGATGGGCGCTTCTTCTTGGGATAGGGGAAGTATACAGTGGAGATCTTGCGTAGGTTCATGATGACATATTGTATGCCCATGTCCATGCCTCTAGTCACGAACTATAGGAATATTGATGCATTAGATTCAAAGAAAGTAGACCCCACTGTCTATCATTAGTTGATTGGATCGCTCATTTATATGGTCAACACTCGACTGGATATCAAATTTGCAGTAAACTCTTTGAGTTAGTTCATGGTGGACCCTTAGAGAGCACATTGGATTGCTGCGAAGCATGTGCTTCGCTACCTTAGAGGTACAATGCAGTATAGGTTCTATGAGTGCAGTGGTGGAGTGAGATTGACAGGCTTTATAGATGTTGATTGGGCATGATGTGCAGAGGACATAAAGAATACTTCAGGTTGTTGTTTCAACATTGGATCAGGCATTATCTCCTTGTTCAACAGGAAGCAACGTTCAGTGGTATTGAGCTCTGTTGAGGAAGAGTACATGGCTACTAGCTTGGCAACATGTGAGGCACTATGGTTGAGAAAGTTTCTCTTGGGATTGTTCGGGCAGGAGCAAGAGGCTACATTGATTCACTGTGATAATCAAAGTTGCATAAGGCTCTTTGAGAATCCTATGTTTCACGATCGTAGTAAGCAAATTGATATCGTGTATCGCTTCATCCAGGATTGTGTGCAAAGAGGAGCCGTGAGGCTTGATTACATACAGACTGATGAGCATATGGAAGATATATTTATCAAGGCACTGAGCATACATAAGTTCATGAAGTTCAGGGATCAAATGGGGTTGAAGAAAAATCCCTTCCTCGCTAAGAGGGAGTGTTGAGAATGTAACAAGGAAGGTCTTCCACACATTGCAACATCCTAGCATGGCAGGGGACAATGAAAGATTAGTCAAGTGAATAATCAAACTATTGAGGTGTTATATTATTCAGTTGACTTTATTGAGCACCTTTTCTAAGGTTAAAGTGAAAAATAATTTAAGTTGTGATCTTTTAATCTTGACCATTGATCTCATCATAAGAGAGAGTTAATCTCAACCATCAATCATTTTGAGATTATGGTTTCACTTTCCTAATGAAGTATAAGAGAAGATTGACTTGGCTAGAGGGGCGCACTGGAGCATTTGAGGATATCGATTTTCAGAGAGATCGATTGAGGGTTTGTGAGAGAATTTGCAAGGAGACAGAGGAGGACTCTTCACTGAGATTGGCACACATATTCAACATTGCAGAGGTCATATCTTACAGATTTGAGATTCGTTGTACTAGGTGACGCAGTACCCATGCAGGAAGTTGTACGATTACATAGAGGCTCACACAAAGGTGTTGTTTGGCATGATTTGGTTAAGGGGGATTTGTAGAAGGGCCATACATTTGTTGAGGAGGTGATTCATTGAGGTTTTACTTGGCATTTTGGCTGGGCCGATTTTATTGTAAGAGATCTCTTTATTTTCCCGTTGAATAATAAAATCTCTAAATCTGTTGCAGTGGTTTTCCCTCTAGGGTTTTTCTAAGGATGATTGTCCAAAAATGTTTGTGTACATGTGATGTGATTGTTGTTATATTTTACTGTTAAGTTCCTGGTTATTATTTTCTGTTGTGCATTATTTATTTGTGGAAGAAAACCTGGCATAATCAATTAAAAGTAAAATTGGTTTAGTGAATTAGGTTTAGAGAAATTTCACAAAAGAAATCCCCAGATCCAAGCCCAACTCCGATCTAGCCACTGTTGGAGATGGCGAAGCGAGAAAGCCCCCCTTCTGTGAGAAAGAGAGAGGATCGGGAGAATCACCAAGGCTAAAACCTCCTCCAAACACAGACCAAAGCCCTCCTCTCGCCATGTTGTGAATCAACCCTGCAAATGAGTCCACCTAGAAAACTATTGGCTCTGTCCATATCATAACCCCTTCTTGCGGGTCTGGGGAAAAGTCCACCAAATCTTCCTCAATTGAAAACAAAGGATCAGATAACACCATCCTCTATAACAATGACTGAATACAGAAAAAAATGAAACCGACAACAGGGAGCTTAGAAAGCTTGTAACCTTAGATGCCAAGTAATAATTAAGGCCAACCCGCCGCGGGTTTTGATCACAAGATTTGGTTATTGTGTGAAGCAGACCATTTCAAAGTCATAAGACATTTTGGAGTGGAGAAGATGTCTTCTAGTTTATAGAGGCATTTCTACTAGCTGAGAATAACATGGATGGTGGAAACATTTGTGTGCACTTTTCCTATATATAGCTAGTAGAGCGAACAAATATGAAACCAGGAAAATACATCCCACTTTTAGTGCCAACTAGACCATGGGCATTGGTTTCAATGGAATTCATCAAAATTTATCAACAAATAGTAGGGAAAATGACTACCTCACACTAGTAGTGCCAAATGACTTTAGGAAAATGGTCATCATGATTAGTAGTGCAACGAACGTCACAATTATTCTTTGAAAATTTTTGGGTACATTTTGGCCTACCATCATCAATCATCTCCAATTGCAACAATAAATTGCTAAGTTATATCTAGTAAATTCTATGAGAATGATGTAAACCAAAAGAAAAATAAATATTTCCTTCTATCCACGTGAATGGATAAACTAAGGTAGTAAATGACACCCTTGTACAACTATTATGAATTTTCAACCATCAACATTCAAAGACCTAGGATATCACTATATTTTGTGTACAACATAATTCAAATCATGCACTGCATAACACAAGTACCTCACCACTTGAACAATGCCTTTTGATTTTTTTTATCAAAGGATCTATTATCCATTTAAGGTCCACTTTTGGAGGAAACAATGGTGAAGGAGGTGGTTGCACATGGATAATATTTTTATGATGTTAATTAACCATATCTAGAAAGTTCATGATCAATTTCAAGAATATTTTTAGAAGAGTGAGTGAAATCACAAGGGTAAACATGATCCATATCATGTAGATCATCAATTTTTTGAAAGGTATAGTTGATGATTATCTTCAAAAAGTGTACTTTAGTGAAGATGAAAAGAAGCTCAAGGAGCTAATATATGGATCTTAAACAATCATTGCATCCCATGGGTATAATCCATTTAATTTATATATATCAGTGTGGGTAGGGATTCATAAATTGTTCAATATGGGCTCCTTGATGCTCAACAAGCCATATATGCCAGATATACAACAAGAGGAGTTTGCCATTCTTCTTCTTAAATAGCTTACCATTGATCTTGGTGCAAATCTAAAAGGCACTATCTTGTATTGCAAATAATGGTTCATTATACATGCAACCATAAAACTTTATATGATTGGGTTGAATGAATCATTGCAAGGATGATGAGTGGCACACCTTCGAGAAAATACATAAGAAGTTTCAACTGGAAAGACAATTGTTAGAGACCAACAACTCTTAAGTAGAGTCCATGAAAATTGGAGATACATTAAAGATAAGTTTGACTAGAATTTGTCCAAGTATGAACATTTAGATTTGATTGTTGCCTCAAAAGTTAAATTATAAAGGTTAAAAAAGTTAAAAGATTTGATTGTTGAACAACTTAGATATTAAAAAAGTTAAAATATAAAGGTTATGTAGACAAAAAAAAACCTTAATTCTTCTTTCCCTCCTATTGCAACTAAACCTTCTAAGCGTGTAGTTCCATGCTCCACATTTATAAGGATAATATCAAGTTGGATGCAAAACTTTCTCATACCATTTTCACCCTCTTCCATATATTGAACTTTTGATGCTCACTCCCAACTTTTGTTATTGTTCCTAGAATTCATTCACACGAAAGAATTCTATGGCCTATAATCATAGCTCTCTTTAGGAATAATAAATTTCATGAACTATTTGTTAGATTTTCTAAAATTTCCAGTAGCAATAGATTTACTAGAGTACTTTGATATTATTTTAACATTCATCAGTCATATACTGAAAAATATATGCAGGATCTAGAAAAAAATAGACAAGCAAAAGAAGACACAAAGCTTTATCCTGGGAAAACCCCAAACTTGGGGAAAAACCCAGCCAAATTTTCGTAGAGAGAATATTTCCGATAATACAACCATGAAAAAACTCTATTCATAAGAGTAAAGTCAGTAATGGAGAAACTCTGATACAAGAAATTATCTCTTCTCCTTGTCAAACCCTAGTGAGGGTAGCTGAACCACCACACAATACTAGCACAACTCTTCTAGAGATAACACACAAGCGAAATCACCAAGACTCATGAGAAACCCCAGTTGCATTGTCTCCTAGGGTTGCCTCAGACTTGCACCTCCTTTTCCTTGCTGAGATGATGAGATGAGTGTGTTCAAATGAGCAAGATGTCACCTTTATTTATACTAGTTCATTCACTTAGCTAGGGGCGACTTCTCTTTATGGAAATTCTATTTCCACTTTATTATTTTCCTGTGGGTCGACTTCTCTTTTGGGGTGTTCTTCAACTGTTCAATGGTCTTCCTTTGAATTCTTAGAATCTTCTTATTCTCTATGAAAATTTGTCTAGGAGGGAATACCTCCCGCTTCTACCAAAACATCAACACTCCCTCTTAGCTAGGGAGGTATTCTTCCATGATGTTCTCTTCTAGTAGTCTCAATCACACCCATCCATTTCACATGGAATGCAAAAGACTACCACCATAGTCACAAGACTACGATGCAAGTATCTATGATGTTTCTCCTCTCCTAGTAGTCCCAATCACACCCATCCACTTTACATGGTATGGGAAAGACTGCCAGCATAGTCATAAGACTATGCTATGATGTTTCTCCTCTCTTGGTAGTCCCAATCACACCCATCCAATTCACATGGTATGTGAAATACTACCACCATATCCCCATTCACATCTATCCACTTCACATGGCTTAGGCAAGGCTACGCCATGGTCCCAATCACACCTAGCCACTTCACATGGCGTAGGCAAGACTTGTACCAGCTTACTCATTTCTCCCTTAGTCACTTCACATGATTGATCTGGGAAGCCCTTGGCCAAAGGGAGAGTATATTCCTGATGTAGGAGAAACATCAAAACTCCCTCTCAACGAGAGTTGACATTCTGCATCATGCCAAGCTTGTCTTTGAAGTACTCATACTTCACTCTAGACAGAGGCTTGGTGAGAATGTTTGTTATTTGCTCATCTATGGATATGTACTAGAGCTCCACTGCTCCTTTCTGCACCATGTCTCAGATGAAATGGTATTTGATATCTATATGCTTTGACTTATCATGAAAGACTGGATTCTCCGAAATCTTTACACAACTTTGATTATCACAATTATCAAAGTTGGCTCCAACTTGATCAAATAACCCTGCAAGCAACTTCCGAAGCCACACTGATTCACGACTTGCAACACTGGTTGCTATATATTCTGCTTATTTTGTATTGAATACCATTGACATCTATTTTCTGCTCAACCATGAGATCATACTTGATCCAAAACTAAAGCAACATCCTGATGTGATTTTCCTGTCCACTACACTCCCCGCTTAGTTAGAGTTTGTATAACCTTACAACTTTAATTTACCATTCGAGACATATCTGATTCCATATCCAACCGTACCATGCAGGTACCTCAACACATGCTTCTCTTCTACAAAATCTACATGTCTAGGCTCAACCATGTACCGACTCAATGTGTTCACTGCAAAGCATATATCCGGCCTGGTGTTAACCATGTACATCAAGGATCCGATCAACTGTTTGTACATTGTGGGATCAACCAAATCTGAAGAAGAATCACTCAAGAGCTTCAAATTCGTAACCACAGGTGTGGCCATGGACTTGCAGTCCATCATCCCAAATCTCTGCAGGATCTCAATTGTATACTTTCCTTGGCCAAGGAAGATTTATCTGGTTTTTTCCACACCTCTAATCCCAGTAATTAGTGCATCAAACCCAGATCCTTCATTTTGAACTCTGAAGTGAGTTTCCTCTTGCACCCATATATGAGCTTCTCATCCCCTATAAGAAACAAGTCATCCACATATAGTACCAATATCAATGGGAAACCATCTTCAACTTTGTAGTAAAGGTTGGGATCTGCATCAGTTTTGGTAAACCCCAACCTCATCAGATAATTTTCTATTCTGACATACCATGCCCTTGGTGCCTACTTAAACTTATACAAATCTTTCTTCAATTTATAAACATGAGACTCCTTCCCATGGATCACAAAACCTTGTGGATTTTCTATGTACACTTCTTCTTCAATTACACCATTCAAGAAAGTAGTCTTAACATCCATCTGGTGTAATTTCCATCCCATAATAGAAGCAATTAAAATAATAGATCTAATGGAAGTGTACCTTGCTATTGGAGAAAATATCTCGTCATAATATTCTCCCTCTTTCTGGGAGAATACTCTAGCCACAAATCTAGCTTGTACTTCTCTATGCTGCCATCTACAACATGCTTGATCTTGTAGATCCATTTGGAAGTCACCACTGACTTCCCTTCTGATCTCAGAACCACATCCACACATCATTCTAGATTGGTATTCTTCCATCATAGAATCATTCCACACGTGTTTCTTTTCAACTTCCTCATAAGTGGAAGGTTCTGAATCAATGATCTTACTCATTAGCACCACATAACTGGAAAACTTGTGTGGTCTCTTGCTCTCTCTAGATGAGTGACTCTCCCTATGAGCCAAATTCTTCTCTCTGATATCAGGCTCACTCTAATTCTGCATGTTCCCTTTGGAAATTAACACCTTCTGATTTTGTACAATGTTTAGAGCCATCTGCTCTCTCTGCATTTGCTGGCCTCCTCTGAAGTTTGATCTTCGATGGAATATCTTGGGAGGTTGCTCCTCCCTACTGGATCCTGAGGGACGAATCCCTCTTAACTCTGGCTCCCTATGAGATGGTACTTGGTGGGGCCACATGCCTCACAACTGGTAAAGCCACATGTTCCTCCTCTATCTAACTCAAGAAACTCTGAGTATCACAAAGAGTTGCATGTCTCACTGCATCCTACGACCATGATGGTCTCTTCCTGGTCACTGCAACGTCTCTAGGTAGATCCACCGACCTTGCTAGATCTACTGATAATATGAAGGATGAACAACTAAACTAGAGGGATCTATTTGGTCATCCTTCGAAGCCTCCTTCTCCTCACAATCCATCTCCATATGAGACACTTTGTATCCCATAAAAAGTACCATTCTTTCCAAAAGGTTCTAGCTTCGTTCTCTTCTCCTTCGGTACATGGATGTATATTGTCATGTACACAACTCCTTGTCTTGGACAGTCTGCCCCATGTCTCAACTAGAGACCATCTAATTTGTTGCCACCTTCAACTATCACTATATATCCCTCTCAGAGATATCACCTATGACCTATCTGGAACAAGAACAAGAACACGAACATCTCCATGGTAACCTCCATGGAATTTACAAGGTAAGCCGCCTGAGATAGAGACAACAACTAAGAACATCTCCTAGAAGAGATCAATTTCATCTTGTAAATAAGTGCATCATTAGTACTAGACAATGAGCATTTACATAATGATAATCATACAAACAATACTCAAGTGTTACTAAACATTTGATAGAAAAAGTACTCAACAATAATAGAACTCTAAATATTGTTGTCCCATTTACAACATTTACTTAAGACACAACAATATAAAATATCAAACCTGATATGCAAACCTGGAGTCTTGTTGTTCCATTTGATTTGGAGTTGTCATATATTGTAGGAGACATCATCATTGTTGCCTCCAACTATTGAGCTTCTTCTAAGTGTACTATATCTATGACCCTCTGAAATTTGTAGCACCATTCATCTTGTCTTCTAATATTAAGGTTTGCGTAGCTGCAACTGCAACTGTAACTGAGAAATTTCAACTTTCACCAAGTTGCAATCTGAGACCACCAGGAGGTGCGCTAGGCTAGGGAGAGATGTGCTATGGAAAAATTAATCTCAGTGTCCTCCAATAAATTGCTCAATGAGCTTGACAAGTTTAAATCTATGTAGCGGTAAATTTCATGTGCAACGACAAATCACAACAATGTACGATCTTCCTTCCAGTGATCACATTGTTCTGAAGGTAACTTGCTCTAATACCATGTTAGATTTTCTTAAATTTTTAGTAGCAATAGATTTACCAGAGTACTTTGATCTTCTTTTAACACTCAACAATCATATACTGAAAAATATAAGCAAGATATAGAATCAGATAGACAAGCATAAGAAGACACAAAGATTTATCCTGGGAAAACCCCAAACTCGGGGAACAACCCAACCAACTTTTCATAAAGAGAATCTTTCTGATAATACAACCATGAACAAACTTTATTCATAAGAGTAAAACCAGTAATGAAGAAACCCTGATACAATAACTTATCTCTTCTCCTTGTCAAACCCTAGCGAGGGTAGCTGAGCCACCATACAATACTAGCACAAATCTTCTAGAGATAGCGCACAAGAGAAATAACCAAGAATCACAAAGAAACCCCAGTCGCAACGTCTCCTAGGGTTGCCTCAACTTGTGCCTCCTTTTCCTTGTTGAGATGATGAGATGAGCGTGTTCAAATGAGAAAGGCGTCATCTTTATTTATACTAGTTTAGTCACTTAGCTGGGGTCAAATTCTCTTCCTGGAAATTCTATTTCCACTATTATTTTCCTGTGGGCTGACTTCTCTTCCAGAGTGTTCTTCAACTGTTCAATGGTCTTCCTTTGACTTCTTGGAATCTTCTTCTTCTCTAAGAAAAAATGTCTTGGAGGGAATATCTCCCACTGCTACCAAAACATCAACACTATTTATTTCAAATGTCATGATTTTTCCTCATGCTTCCTGGATTAATGTTGTTTGCCAACTCTAGAAACATTTCACTATATGATGAAAAGGAAATATAGATGTTAAAGTGTATAGTAACAATCACAATATGTTCAAACAAAACAATAATAAGTATCACAATTGAGATATAGTGATTGACATCATAGTGCATATTGTCTAAGATGGGATTGAAGCATATCACGATAGAGTTTAATCATGATCAAGATGACATAGATAACTTATCACAATAAGAACAAATCATGAATGAGATGATAGACAAGGAGTTTGATGATCGAAGTTTTCGATAATCAAGTTCTTTCACAAACTATACAT
>ML794219.1:26845-42856 GCA_009831015.1 Picea engelmannii | reverse complement strand
TTTTATAATACATAAACCCTAAACAATTTTACAACTAACCATTTGAAATATATTTCACTTATTCACCTCCACATTCATAGTAGAAGTATTTTGTGCTTGCTTTGCATAAGTTTGACCAAAGATTTATATTCCCTAGTTAAAGTAATTTTTAGATTATCTTGGGTGGACATCTTGCCATACCCAGTTGACTAGATATCATAACATAACACAATTATTTTGATGTATATTTTAATAATGGTTGAATAATTCAGCAATGAAATATATTTCACTTATTCACCTCCACATTCATAGTAGAAGTATTTTGTGCTTGCTTTGCATAAGTTTGACCAAAGATTTATATTCCCTAGTTAAAGTGATTTTTAGATTATCTTGGGTGGACATCTTGCCATACTCAGTTGACTACATATCATAACATAACACAATTATTTTGATGTATATTTTAATAATGGTTGAAAAATTCAGCAATGAAAGTTTTCAAATTATAATGCTTACATATCTACTTTTAAATTTGACATATCCTTCAGGTTAATTTTGTGTTGTCCAACCTGATCCAATCTAGTCTGGGTGGCCTTCTATGTACATGTATTTAAGTCTACTACATTTTAATGTTATTTAGTTGGTCAAGTCAAATGAAAAATTATTTATTAAATTAATATTATATTATAATTACCTTTCTAGCCTTCCAACCTTTTAGTTTTTTCCTCATTTTTTTTTTTTAATTTTTCTTCTCATTAGAACCCTCCAACAATGCATCCCACTTACTTTTGGGCACTAGTGATACTTTTGGGCACTAGTGAAGGATGGTCAAGGGTAATTCCATGAAGATGTGTCACATTTTTTGGCAAGGAAGTATGAATATTTTGTGAAATCAAACTCTTGCCTAAGAGATTATACAATCTCTCGATCGAGAGTTGAAGTCAACACCAACTTTTGGTCAAGAGTTTATACAATCTCCTGACTAAGAGTTGAAGTCAACACCAACACTTGGTTGAGAAATTACACAATCTTTGTTGAAGTCAACACCAACTTAGTTGAAACAAACTCTCAATTGAGAGTTTAAGACTTAAAATATATAATTTTAGAGTAAAAATGACATCTACTTTAAGTTGAGAGTTGGTTTTCAAGTTCTCGATAAAGAGTGTTAATTCAACATACATAATTTGGCTTCTTGCATTTTTTAAATGAAGTTTCAACTTTCGTATGTACCTACAAATTAAAAAAACAACTATCAAACCTTCAACCATCAAATTTTCCATTGTCTTCTCTCCAAAAGAGTATTTTTAGTTTTCTTGTTTTTTAGCATTAAAAAAATGAATTTTGCATACAAAAATGTGAGTAAAATAGTTAAGTTTTAAAATTAATTAAATAAAAAATTAATTAAAATTGTTATTTATGACTAAACAAATATAGAAAAATATATAGGAACCACTATGTTCTATATAGACCATGTTTATGAAAAATATTAAAGAAAAGAAAAAACAAAAAGTTACAGGACAATCGATATGGCGGGTCTTTTTTTTTGGTTGGGGGGTGGGGGGTGTTCTTCACTATAGGTGACAAATTCCCTTTGGGATTCATACCAGTTTAGGGCATGCCTAATGTCGAAGTTAGTAGTATTTGGAGTGCGATGTAGCCATATTTGGTTATATCTGTTGTGATCTTTTACACCAAAAACCTTGTGAAACATGCATATCATTTTCTATCAATTTTGAGAATATAATGCAAATTAAAAACAAATACAAGATAGTAAATGACCACTTTAAAAATATATATATATATATATAAGTAAGAATGTAGCAATTTTACTATTTGTCTTTGACTACATATTGAAATTCTCAAGGTAAATATGAATTTTGATGTTTTATAAAAAAACATAGAAATGGTGACGCATATTCATGGGATTACTCTCATAATCTAAGTAGTGTTGCAGGTTTGTGTGGTAGGTGTCCCACATTGTCTACATGGTAGGTGTCCCACATCTTCTGCAAATAATGCTAGGCGTCCCACATCTTCTGCAAATACTTCAATGCCATCGAAGAAATTGCCTGTAATTGAATATTTGTCCATGTAATCAACCAATTCTTTTTCACACTGTCATTTTGGTATTTATAACCACTTTTGATGATTGGCATGAAAAAGGATAAACACATTCTTGTGCAACTCAGTACCAATGCATGAAAAAAAACTAGAAAAATAATGCATGAAAAAAAACTTACTTATTTATGTAAATGCATAATGTTTTATATTTATTTCATAAACAATATCCTTATATGAAAATAAGTGTTTTTTTTAAGAACTTAGAAAGGATAGTGCTTTATATTTATTTCATAAACAATATCCTTATATGAAAATAAGTTATAGGAAGGATTGAGGCCCTTTAATTCTTTAAAATGTAAGTTAGTGTTACACTCCTTTAGAGCAAAGTTAAAGTAGTATTTTTGAGGTAAATAATATTAAAAATATTATGTCATTAAAATGTAAGTTAATGTTTTATATATTTTGTTTTAGAGCAAAGTTAAAGTAGTATTTTTGGATTTTTTTAGATAAATAAAATTAAAAATATTATATCAATTATATTTGGTTATATTAAATTTTTGATTGATTATGAATAATGCATAATTTTTTTAATAAAAATAATAAAATAAATAAAACATATTAAATTTTTTATAAATAATGCACAATTATTTTTAATAAAAATAATAAAATAAATAAAACATGTTAAAAAAAAAGAACAATTCTTTATGGAAAGATTACTCTTTTGCTAAAAGTAATGTACAAATATCAAACATCAAACAAGGAAGGAGGAACTCATAATCAAAAGATGGAAGTAATAATGACATTTAAACACATCTAGTCAATGAAGAGATAACTAAAAGATCATCATAAATAATAATAAATTTCGTAAAAGTTTAATGACACCTGTATAAATTCGAGTGTTATCTTAAATTTTTTTTTAAGAAGATGAAGGATAATTATGAAAATAAAATATAATAGTTGTTTTTTTGTGATTTTAAATATATATATTAAAAAATAAATAATTTATTAATTTTTGAAGTTGCAAATTTGTAAATTACATAAGTGAAAGCGAAAAATGAAAAAGAGCATATTTTTTTATAATTTTATTTTATTTTATTAGAAGTAATGTAGACATATTTTATGAAGGAGGATACTTCTTTATCAAAGCATCACCATGAGTGATAATCTTCATAAAGACTTGGGATGCTCGGTAGAAGTTTAGGTGAAATAATAGTTGAACATTTTTAAAATTTATTCTTCAAAAAATATTCAAGAGATAAATATATTTTTTTGTAGGCTAGAAAAATTGTATTATTTGCTATATAAATTCACATAGAAGTATAGAGTTTGTTAATGCCAAGGTTTTCATGAGAGGAAACCAATCTGGTGCAACCATCGTTCAGTCTTTTGACTATCCCAAAGGGCTAAAAAATAGTACAACAAATTGATTAAAAGAAACATCATTCCTATTGCTCAGGTTGGTCATCAAAATATCTATCCTAATCAATGCTAAATAAATAAGACTAAAATCAAAATGGTACCAATGGATGAAGCCATCAAGAAGCATTGCGTGGAACCTGGTCATTTGGTGAGGAATACTGACTACCCATCGATAGAGGAACATGGACATGCAACAAAATGGTGTCCTGGGTGTATAATTATGAAGCTGGATGCTTGAGAGCCTCGCTTGCATGCAGAGCTACCAACCAAGAGATATTGTGGTTTAGCATTTCCATGCTGAACTTTAGATCTTCCATGTCACGGTTATAACAACCCCACTATAATCCCCATTTTAATTAATGCTTATGTAGATATAATGTGTGGATATGGCCAAGCGATGTATATGCAAAATGTGTTTTTGAATTTTAATAATAAAATGTGATGCTAGCTGCTAAGGGGACATGGATAGAGATGGGGGTTGAATTAATCCATAAGAGAGGGTAGGGGAGGGTCTAGGGGAATGTCTAAGACAAGGGTCCAAGGGGGAATTTACCAATGTCTATTAATTCCACCCACATTCCTGAATTTTATTATGACTATGTATTAAACTCTAGTTTTTGATTGAGTGTTCTCAAAACCAATCATTGAATGCTATAAGAGGGTGGGTGTGATAAGTCACATCCCATAGCTATTGTGAGCATGGAAGATGAGTGCAATTATCTTGGGGAAGTGTGTGAGTCGAGCAAGCAAGCCAAAGAGAAAAATTCTTATGGGCAACTACAACAGTTTTAGACAATCAAGTTTGTGGGCATGAACATCAAGTAGAGAGCAAGAAGGAGACCTTGGAGTTGGAGCATCAATGGAGGGAAAATTCTAGAGTATGATGGAGAATTTATGGAGCGTACTAGAGATGACGATTGAAGAGCCAGGTTGTCATGCCTAAAGAGTGAAATCCTATGTGAGTTTCACTGTAACAACAAGTGTTTGGTAATTTTTCTAGTAGGTTTCCTAGCAATGAGTTCCCTTGAGTTCCTAGTAGAGAGATTCATATATACTTATTCCAAAGAGACCTTGATAAACAAATGGGACGCTTGAGGGTCTGCTATCAGTGAAGGGGTACATTCCTTGGGTTGGGCAGGTCAAGAGGAAGAGAAATGGTGGAAAATCGAGATAGTAATAGGATAATATCAATGGTGTTGAAATACTAAGAGGAGGGGGGGATGAATTAATATAATCACTTTTATTACTTTTAACCAAAATATGTATTATTTAACTTTATGAGCAACTCATTAATATCATTCAAAATATCATGACCAATATAAATAAACAATGAACAATAAGTAACCACACAAGTACACATTGCACTATAATTTTATGTGGAAACCCAATGCGGGAGAAAGCCACATAATTATTTTCTTACATGTCAGAAGAAATACATTAATAGGAAGCATCAAATTCCTTATTTTCCAATACAAATGGAAGGAGGCTCCAACCCCCTAGTTTCTCAAGATCCAACCTGAAGGAAGATACAACTCCCTTAGTTTTCTGACACCAACTGGAAGGAGGCTACAACCCCCTTTCCTTGCCCCGTATCGTCGCCCTGAAATATAAATGGAGACCAAACTGTTACTACCACTATCAATTCTTTCACTGTAAATACTATCACTATAAAACCTATCACTGTAAAATCTGTCACATCAATCTCATCAACCAATAAGATCTTATCACATAGATCTCATACCCATTATGACAAGTGTATAGCTCAAACCCTGTACCTATCATCACAAATATATCTCTCTAATCATGTGCCATACATGTACTAACATCCATAAACAAAGTATAATGAGATATCACATCAACCATGTATCAAAACCTCATGGTATGCAGCCTCAAATTGTACCAATATCTTCAACAATACATCTCAACCAATATGCCTCAAACATGTACCACATGACACAATATATACCTTAAAAAAATACCCAAGAATGTGTGCCAAGTACAAACAACAAGTGCACTAATAGTGTGCCTTTGCAGATCTACCTCATACAACATGTACCATACAACCAATAGTACCTCAAGGGAATATACTCAACCTCACATGACCATACCTCAAGAAATCACCAAGATCCAACTTAAAAAAACCATATAAACATACCTTTTACTTCTGTAGATAATTTTGTTGTACCTGAACACTGTCACACATGCCTGTAGACTCTCCTCAGCTTTTGCATCATGATACAAACCTCATCCTTCAGATCTGGCTTTTCCTCGCAGAATAAAGCCTGTTGTCTAGCGGGGCCTTGCGTGACGAGCCCTGGACAACCCGTGGGGGTGCTTCATGGGACATTAGTAGTCTGACCCGCAGGGATAAACTAAATCAAGGTTTTTCACAAAACCCTCGCTCTCCTCTGTAATCACAAAAAATTTTCGTCATTCTTCCTCTGATGCCTCATATTTGTGCTATCTCATATTTTTCAATAAAATCCTTGCCAAAAAACCTTTCACAAGATAAATATTGAATATGTTCGATAGGTGCTAATGGGAATCTCTTGATATCTTATTTATACTTCCCAAGTGCCTTCCTTTAGGGGTTATCTTGTAACTATTTTACCCCTTTTCCTTCTTCTAGGGATAACACACATTCTTGTTGTAACTACTTTACCCATAATTAGTAAACTCATAATTGATTTGTTACAACTACTTTACCCATAATTAACTTCTTGTTGTAACCACTTTGACTAGAAAATTTCTTGATGACTTTCTAGGGGCTTCTAGAAAAATTGACTTCTTGTTGACCTTCTAGGGGTTTCTAGATTATTCTTGAGCGTCCCCCAACTTCACAAATCCATATCTCCTCAACTATAAGGAACTACATGGTGTACCTCCTATCACCGAAAACAACATGAAGCGTACTATCCATCTATGATAGTCTTACTTGCAAGTATATTGACCTTTATGAATTTATTCCTAGATCAATTGTGGGTTCCATGACCATACCTTCAGGGCTACCAGAAGTTTCTACCATAATTACTTCAAAGGTTGACATTAATGACAACCAACCCAATCTTTCAACAATCTCCTCCTTTGGCATTGATGACACCACTCTAATGCAACATTGATGGCATGACAATACTTATTCTCATGCTCCCCCTGTAATCATGCCTCTGCTCTTTATCTCCATTTCCATGCATGTGATTACTCTCTCTCCCCCTTTAACATCAATGGCAAAGGGTAACTTCCATTTGGGGCTTCTCCCCCTATATGAACTATCCTTTGGGTTGCTACCTATGTATGCAAGCTTCAAATCTTTATGCCACCCTTTTTCTCTTCATGGTGCTTCATCGTGTAAATCCATGACATATATGAAAAGCACTCAAAAATTCTTGAATTCAAGTATTCTATCTCTACGCTCCCCCTGTCGTGTTGTGCTTGATGTTGTGTAATTCACCACAGGGCAGAAACTACTCCAAGTTTCTATCGAAGACACTCAAAGGTCTCCCTCAGAAGATGTTTAGTGAAGATATCTTCAATCTTCTCTTTTGTCCCAATATACTCTACCCTAATGTTCTTCTCTGCAACTTGTTCCTGTAGAAAGTGAAACTGGATCAAAATGTGTTTCATCTTGGAATGCATCACTAGATTCTTTGAGAGACTTATGGAACTGGTGTTATCACAAAATATCGGAATGGGCTCATGATATTCAACCTGTATATCCTTAAAAGTTTGTTTCATCCATAGAACATGAGTACAACATGTTGCTACTGCAATATACTCTTCTTTTTCTATAGACAAAGATATTGATGACTATTTTTTGCTCAACCATGATACCAGACATTGACCCAAGTAGAAGGCTGATCCACTTGTACTTCTTCTATCATCAATACAACCTTCATAATCTGCAGCTGTGTAGGCAACAAGAGATAGGTCATTCCATTTTGGATACCATAATCCAAACTCTTATGTACCTTTGAGATATCTAAATATTCTCTTCACCGCCATAACATGTGACTCCTTTGGTGCTGCTTGAAACCTTGCAACTTGTCCAACTTCCTGCATCACATCTGGTCTAGAAGTTTCCACATAGAGTAAGCTGCCAATCATCGATCTGTACATTCTCTGGTCTGCATCCTTAGAATCATCGTCCTTACTTAACTTGCAACTGGTCTGCATAGGAGTATTGATTGGTTTGAAATATTCTATTCCAAACCTTTTTATCATTTCTCTGATATACTTGGTCTGAGACATGAAGATATCTTTGTTGCTCTAACATATCTATAGTCCCAAAAATAAAGTTAACTCACCAAACAAGGACATATCAAAATCATTCTTCATGTGTTTGGAAAACTTCTGACTCATCCTGTCATTGCCACTTTCTAAGATAATGCCATCTACATAAAATTCAATGATCAATATACTAGCTCGATCCACTTTTATGTAGATATTTTTGTCTACATTCCCCTTCCTGAATCATTGTTGATGTAGATACCTGTCCAATCTTGAATACCACTCTCTAGGGGCCTGCTTGAGTCCATATAATGCTTTGTTTAACTTGCAAACATAATATTCCCTTTCTAATAACATAAACCCTTCAAGAAGTTTGATGTAGACTTCTTATTCTAACTCTCCATTTAGAAAGATTGACTTTACATCCATCTGATAGACCTTGATTCTCTTTGAATGCGCATAGGATAAGATCGATCTGATTGCTTCCATACTGGCAACTAGGGCAAAGGTATCTCCAAAATATATACCCTCAACTTGAGTGTATCCTTTGCATACTAGTCTTGCCTTGTTCCTAGTAACCTGTTCATTCTTGTTTAATTTATTTTTGAAGACCCACTTTGTACCAAGCATGTTCTTATTCTTCGGTCTTGGAACAAGTTCCCAAGTTTCATTCTTCTCTATCTAGTCCAATTCTTCATCCATAGATTTTATCTAGTATTCATCATTTTTGGCTTCTTCAAAACTGCTTGGCTCAATTATGGATAATAGTGCTAGGTGTTGTTGTTCTGGTGAACGTATTCTTCTTCAGGTTTTAACTCCTAAAGAAGAAACGTATTCTGTCCTGGTGGATGATTTTCTACACTCGTTTTCTATATGTCTTTGGAGGTACTTGAATATATTTCTGCTCTTGCTATGCTTTTGTCTTCTCTTCTTATTCATATTCCTCTTCATCTACTTCTTCTTCTTTCAAATCTTCTTTTTGATCTTGTTCCAATGAATCTTTGCTTCCTTATTTTTTCTTTTGTCCATCTGTTTCATCAATCGTCGCATTGATTCTTTCCACTATTCTGTTGAGTCTTATATTGAATCATTTGTATGATTTTATTTTGCTGGAGTACCCAACCGATATGCCTTTATCAACTCAAGAGTCAAATTTTCCAATCCTGTCATATTCTCTTTTGATATAACATTTGCTTCTAAACACTATGATATGATTCACATTTGCTTGTCTTCCTTTCCATAGCTCATAGGGATTTTTATCACTGTTGTTTCTGAGCATTCCTTTGTTCTAGATGTGAACTATTTTATGCAACGCCTATACCTGAAATCTGTCCCACAACTTGAAATCTCTCAACATGGTCCTGGTCATTTCCTGTACTATTTTGTTCTTCCTTTCGATAACTCCATTTTGATGAGGTGTACTGGCTACTGAGAATTGTCTCTTCATCCCCTGCTCGCTACAAAATTCCATAAATTACTTTGATGTAAAATCTCCTCCATTGTCTAATCTCAAACACTTTATTTTGAACTTTGTCTCATTTTCAACCAAATCTTTGTATATCTTGAAGTGTTTGAATTCCTCTGACTACTTATTGTGAAAGAAAACTACAGTCATTCTTGTGTAGTCATCAACTAGTAGGATAAAGTATTGTTCACCATTAAATCCCTTTGTTCATGTTGGTCCAACTAGATCAATATGTGAAATATCTAGTGGTTTTGTTGTGGATTTGAACTTCATCCTGGTTTGTTTTCCCTGTAGACAATTCTTGCAGAGAGTATTTGCTGGCTTCAAGATCTCAAGAATTTCTCTTACTTCTTCCTTTCTGCTGATTTTGACAAGATTATCAAAATTTATGTGACCCATTCTTCTATTCCAGAGCCAAATTTCATCATCCGTTCCTACGAAACATTTTGTTTTTTCCAATTTCATTTAGTACATATATGTTTCTTGGAGTTCTTACAGCTGTAGCCACCAAATTTCTTGATCCTACTTTCCTTATCTCGCATTTCTCTGAGTCAAACAAAAGTTTGTGTCCTTGATCACACATTTGAATTACACTTAGTAGATTGAGCTTCATGTCTTCGACTATTAGAACATTTTCTTCCTTGAAATCCTTGCTTCCAAGCTTGACTGCGCCTCTTCCTATAATTCTGGCTGAGTTGTCATTTCCAAATGAAACTAATCAATCTCTTTCCTTCTTCACTGATAGAAAATTTTCCTTATCACCTGTCATACACTTTGAGCAACCACGGTCAACATACAATTCACGTTTCTTGTGTTGAGATTGTATGAAAAGTGTGAATTCTTCAGTGTTGAATTGATCCTGCTTCCTTATCCATATCATTTGTGGTTCCTGTCCGTCACTGATGAAATTCTATTTTCATTCTCTAGGAGGAACAATCAATCTACAATCTTTGGCCATGTGTCCAAAATTATTGCACTTATAAACTTCTACTTCAACACTCAAGGACTCAAATCTATTGTAGCTTCTACTCTGTGGTTCATGAGGCCTTCTTGGATAACCATTTCTTGTGTAGCCTTCATAGTTGCTTCTTTTCTTGGTATTGGCTCTACAATTCATAGTTTTGTGCCTAAAATTATTACATGAATAAAATAAACCAAGAAAAATAGTTTGATACCTAGGGGTGGAAGATCTTCTGAATGACGCTGCTCTTATGAATCCTTCTTCTTCTCGGGGTCTTTCTATTTCTGGAAGCTTCCGATTCTTAATTCTAAATCGTTTGGGTGGTGCAGTGTCTCTGTAATCTTCTTCTTGGATCTTCTTTCCTTCTTCCTTCTTAGGAGAGCCTCTAACTGTTTCTGCGTAGCTTCTTTTTTTTGTTGTCTTAGAGCTTGAGCATTTCTCTGTCTGGTTATATCCTAGTATAGATTTTTCATAGATGGTCTTTGACTGATAATGATCTCATCCAATATTTTTGTGTTGTTCTATTGCATGTTCTTCTTTTGAAGATATTTTCTTAGAGTGACTATTTCTATTTCTAAGCCTTCGATCATCTTGTCCTTTTCATCTAACTGACCTTTGAGTGCTTCTTTAATTCTTTTGTATTCTTCTACTTATATTTTTAACTTCACGATCATCTGCTCGAATTCTTCGAAGTTGGAGTTTTGAGATCCTTCTTTCCCTTTTAGTTCTACCTTTAGTGACTTGATTTTCTTTCCTTCAATCCTCAGCTCATCTAGGGAACTGATTAATTCTCCTTTGAGATCAACTTCTCCTTATTATTTAGAATATTCTTCAAAATATTCTACTAACATGAAGAATAATCTTTATGTATCACTGTCACTGTCTTCATCCTTATCTGATGATGAATTGTCTTCCTTGGTGTAGAGACTTTTCTTAAAGAATTTCTTTTTTGTTTCTTCTACCCTTTTTCTTTTTCTTTTTAGGATCTTATTCTTCATCACTTTCCTTATTCTTATGAGGAAATTTAGAACCAAAATGACCAATAACCACCACAATTAAAACATTTCAATGGAATCATACCCTTTTATTTTTTGGTTCCTCTTTTCAACTTTCTGATGAAGTTTGTCATTTCTTCATCTTCCTCTGAATCATCGATGCAACTACAATCTGACTTTGGATTTTTCTTGTTTTTATTCTTTGTCTTCTTATCTACCTTGAATTATGCTTCCTTTGTGAATGTATTATCTTTCTCTATCATCATATCATAAGCTATGAGTATCCCATGCAACTCATCCATGGTCAATGTAGATAGGTCCACCCTTTCTTCTAGAGCTAAAATCTTTGAATCAAATCTCATTGTTAGAGATATTAGTACCTTTTGAATAACATCCTCTTCTTTCATCTCATCTCCCAAACCTTTGATACCATTCAATACTTCATCGACTTGTATAAATTAAGATGCAATTTCTTCATCTTCCTTCATCTTCAATTGCTCGAACTTGGCTTTAAGGGTTTGAAGTTTATCTCCCTTGACTTTGGTGTCTCCTTCGTAGATGTTCTGAAATTGATCCAAAATTTATTTTTTGGATTCACAGTGCATACAATTGACATGTATTTATTTAGTCAAACCATTCAGGATAGTATTTCTATCCCTTGAATCATTTTCTTCAAGTTATTTTCCATCCTTATATGTCGGGGGAGTGGTAGTTTCTTTCTATCCATATACTACTGCTCGCCATACATCAAATCCATGTTCCTGCACACAAGTTTCCATCCTTATGCTCCAGAAGGCATATTCTTGGCCATCAAACTGTGGTACCCCAATCTTAGCAGAATCCATGATCTCCTTCCATTGGTTAGAATGCTTCTTGAAGGAACTGCTCCGATTCCAATTGTTGGAATACTGAGAGGGGGGTGAATCAATGTGAGTACTTTTATTAATTTTAACCACAATATGTATGATTTAACTTTATGAGAAGTTCATCAATAACATTCAAAACATCATGAGCATTATAAATAAACAATGAACAGTAAGCAACCACACAAGTACAAAGCGCATCATAATTTTATGTGGAAACCCAATGTGGAGAAAACCATGGAATGATTTTCTTATATGTCAGAAGAAATACATTCATAGGAAGCACCAACTTCCTTTTTTTCTAGATACAACTGGAAGGAGTCTCTAACCCCCTAGTTTCTTAGGATCCAACCTGAAGGAAGCTACAACTCCCTTAGTTTTTCGGTGTCAACTGGAAGGAGGCTACAACTCCCTTTCCTTGCCCCGTCCCGCTGCCCTAAAATATAAATGGAGACCAAACTATCACTACCACTTTCAATTCTGTCATTGTAAAACCTGTAACATTAATCTCATCAACCAATCATATCTGATCACGTAGATATCATACCCACTATCACAAGTCTATAACTCAAACCATGTACCTATCATCACAAATATATCTTTCTAATCATGTGCCATACATGTACTAACATTCATAAACAAAGTATAATGAGCTATCACATCAACCATGTATCAAACCCTCACTGTTATGCAACCTCAACTTGTACCAATATCTTCAACAATACATGTCAACCAAACTGCCTCAAACATGTACCATATGACACAAGATACGCCTTCAAAAAATACCCAAGAATGTGTGCCAAGCACAAACAACAAGTGCACCAACAATGTTCCTCATACAACATGTGTCATACAACCAATAGTACTTCAAGGGAATCTACTCAACCTCACATGACCATACCTCAATCAATCACCAAGATCCGACTTCAAACAACCATATAAACATACCTTTTACTTTTGTAGATAATTATGTTGTACTTGAACACTGCCACACATGATTGTAGACTCTCCTCATCTTCTGCAGTATGATAAAAACCTCATCCTTCACATCTGGTTTTTCCTTGCGGGATGGAGCCTGTTGTTTAGCAGGGCCTCACGCGAGTGCCTCATGGGACATTAGTAGTTTGAACCATGGGGATCAACTAAATTAGGTTTTTTCACAAAACCCTCACTCTCCTTTGTAATCATGAAACTTTGTCGTCACTCTTCCTCCATTGCCTCATATTTTCTCTACCTCATATTTGTCAATAAAATCTCTGCCAAAAAACCTTTCACAAGATGGATATTCAATATGTTTAATAGGTGCTAATGGGAGTCTTTTGATATCTTATTTATACTTCCCAATTGCCTTCCTTTAGGGGTTATCTTGTAATTGTTTTACCCCTTTTCCTTCTTGTAGGGATAACCCACATTCTTGTTGCAACTACTTTACCCATAATTAGTAAACTCATAAATTTTTTTGTTACAACTAATTTACCCTTAATTAACTTCTTGTTGCAACCACTTTGACTAGAAAACTTCTTGATGAATTTCTAGGGTCTAGGGGTTTCTAGATTATTTTTTAGGGTCCTCCAACTTCACAAAGCCATATCTCCTCAACTGTAAGGAACCACGTGGTGTACCATCTATCATTGGAAATGACATGATACATACTATCCATCTATGATAGTCTTACTTTCATGTATACTAACATTTATGAATTTATTCCTTGATCAACTGTGGGTTCCATGACCATACCTTCGGGGCTACTAAAATTTTCTGCCAGACTTTCTTCAAGGGCCGATATCAATGAAAACCAACCCAATATTTCAAAAAATGGGTTGTGGTATTTATGAGCTGTGAGTGGACATAGAGAGACAACCCTCTTTTGTGGATTGCTAGCCCCAGTTTGGGGATGATTTGTTGTTGAGATTTGGAACAATAAGTCTATTGTTGGGTGGAATTTCCATCCCAAGTAGCTGGTTGCACAACTATTTTGAAAGATAAGCGTTTTATCTTGTTGTTTTGTTATTTTCTATGTTTAACTATTGTGCATGAACTCTGCGTATGAGACTGATTTATATGTTGATGTAATGAATTATTAGCTACATTCACGTGTGATTTTAGTATGTTTTAGATGCATCTAGATCATGGTATCATATAATGGATAAGTTTGTGTCTGTAATGTGTAGCTGAAAGCTACATGAATTTTAGTTAGCAATAAATTTTAATTTTTATGAGTGTTTCCACACATAATGGACCTCAATTGGGCTAGGGGATGTTACATTATGGTATCAAATCTTCTAGTTCAAATACCGAGATTGTATGAGCCAAGGATGAGTTCAAATTTAGCAAAATCACTGTTACATATTTTGTCTGTGATAATTTTGGAGGAAAACGATGAAAATAAAAGATAAATCCCCAAATTCATGAGCAATATTCAAGTTTAAATGAATGAGAACGATTTGAAAGGTTTAATGGAGTTGATCTACAAAGTTGCAGAGCTGAATGTGACTTGGAATGGTTAAAATTAGAGTTTTAATGGCCATTGTAGAGTTGCAGAAAGTTTGGTGAATCGATGGATGAGATCGTGTTTGATTTCGAGATCAAAAACCCATATTCACTTTAATAAATTTAAAAATCCATAAGGTTTTGACCGTTTGGAAGGTTGAGTATATCAACAACTAAGATTCATTTTTAGTGGTTGGAAAAATGGATTAGATTGACAGTCTATATTAGTTTTGTTCATTTGGGAGTTGGAGCATAGCGATAATCAAAATCATCTTGGCTTGGAGATCGATGGTCCAAATTCATTGGGATTTGGATGGAAATTTCTAAGTGTTGAATATTCACCAAGAGAAATGGTCGATAGCTGAAAAGAGTTTCATTTGACCAAAAGAAATATCCGAAAACTGATGGCCGATGTCTGGGCATCAAAAGAGTTGGATGAAGTTGGTAGATCTATGGTCAAGATCATTTTTCAATAGGAGATCAACGATCCAAATTCATTGGGAGTTCAGTTGAAAATGTCTAAGTGTTGAATTTTGAACAAGATAAATTGTCAATGATAGATGGGCCAATGGTTGAGCATTGACTGATTCAATGAAGTGTTTCGAATGTGAAAGACAAATCATTGATGACCGATGGGCCAATGGTCGGGAATCAACCAGTTTAGTGAAGTGTTTCAGTCATGCAAGATATTTTTTTTATTTTCGATGGGTCGATGGTCGACTGTCGACTAAATTAGTGAAGTGTTTCAATCAGGAAAGAGAAATCCATGATGGTCGATGGGATAATGGTCGAGCGTCGACCAAATTGGTGATGTGTTTGATTCATCCAAGAGAAACGACTGATTTTCAACGAAGAAAATAAGGGTGATGATGTGTCATTCCATGTTAGCATCCACATGTTATTCCATGTCAACATCCACATGTCATGCCACATAAACATCAAAGTGTTATGCCATGTTAGTAGTTTCCATGCCATCCCAGAAGTGGCCAATGGTTGGTGGTCAGGTCGGCTGAAGTGGAGAAATGTTTTCATCAACCAACATAAATGGTCAATGGATGATGGTCGAGTGTCAGTTGAATTAATGAGGAGTTTCATTTGGAAATTAAAATCACTGGCATTCCACGAATGATGGTTGGGTTGGCCAATTTAGCATTTTGTTGTGAATCAATTGACAAGGGAATGTGTCGATGACCGACGATCGGGTCGGGAGTTTGGGAAAAGTGTTGTGTGCGTGTAAAATAATTAGCCGATAGCCAATGACCGATAGAGTATAGATCAATGACTGATATTTCATCCAATCTAAGATCAACAACTCAGATTTAAGGGTTGTTAATTCAACAAAACGCCTAGTTTTATTCTTGAGTTTTGCAGCTCGAGAGGTCTTCTTCATGTGTTTGATGTCTTAGCATGGGGAGGACATAAAATGGTCCCTAGGCATAAAATTTATTTTATAAAGTTCAAGTGACCTACTTTAATTTATAAAGTTTAAGGGACTTTTTAATTTACGAGGGATAAAGTGATTTTTAAGTTGTGTCAATGAGAGATTAAAACACAACT
>ML794219.1:7939-20252 GCA_009831015.1 Picea engelmannii | reverse complement strand
ATAAATTCTAACTTATCATCCTTGGAAGCTAGCACAACAGGCTTTGTATATCCAGTCTCTACTACATCCCAAACATCAACACCTAAGGCCATTAGGTATGTTCTCATTCTAACCTTCCAAAAGGAAAAATTTGTTCCATCAAAAAGAGGAGGCTTACTGGCTGAAGTCCCTTCACGACTTGTCATGTTTAATCTTACAGATCTACCTTTAAACAAAAGGAACCCGCTCTGATACCAATTGTTGAAATTAATAAGACAACTGAGAGGGGGGGGTGAATCAATTGTTACTGTGCTTAAACAATTTTAATTCAATTAAACCATTTTTAATCTTTCTCCAAGTGACCATCAATATTATACTACATATGGACAACATAAATAATGAGCATCACTCACACATAAGATATACACAGAGATAGATTTTCACAAGGAAACCCATAAAGGGAGAAAACCTCTTCTTCTTCAAAATGATAGGCAATATTTTAAGTTTTGTACATCATCTATAATTGAGCACCAACTCAATGTGAGGCTACTACCTTTGTTTTACAAGCTCCAACTTGTTTGAGAGCACCAAATCTCTGGTTTCTCTAGCACCCACTAGAAGAAAGCACCAAATCCCTGAGTGTTCCAACACCGACTGGATGGAAACACCTACTTCCACTTATACAAGCACCAACTTGCATATAGAAAACTCCATGTTTTCCCAAGCACCACCCTGCCACCCTGTTTTCTAGCCACAACTAGATGGAAGCTACAATTCCCAATATTCAAGCACCAACTCGAATATCAGAGGACCACAATCCTCCCTAGAACCACCCTACCTTCCTGTTTTCTAAATAAATGATTGAATAACCAACAACACAGATAAATCGATTCTTACCACTTCTTCTCTATTCTGTAAATTTGGTCTGCTTCTAACTGTTATGAAATTCTTCTCTTCCTCTGTCTGTTCTGCAATTCTTCTCTTCCTTTGTCTGCTCTGCAATTCTTCTCTTCTTCAAGCTGTTCTGCAATTCTTCTCTTGCTTCTATCTATTCCTCATTTGTTACTCATCTCTGAGTTTTATCTCACACTGCGCATACTGTCGGTCTCACATTGTGCATACTGTAATTTTCCCTTTTCTTACAGTTCAACTCATTTTTCATTCAGAACGACCAACCCTCCACAATCATTGCATCTCCATTTTATCGTATACCACCTATTTAGTTACACCTTGAATCTCCAAGAAAACGCATCAGCAACTGAATCACCAACCGTCCAAGAATCATGATTCAGTTTTGCTAACTGAATCGCAACTAATCGATTACCTGCGAAGTGAAACAATAACCCTTCGATCAAGTTTCCAATTAACTAGTACCATTGGATTAAATCCGTAGGATTTCACGTTTATCTCATATGACCACTAGCTGTGACCGAGTGCTAAACAGAGTTTGAATTTCGTGATTTCACATCTTGACATTCCTGTGATGAAGGGTCTCGACACTCCAATTCGTGATCGCCGAGACTCTGAGATGGAGCTTAGCACCGCTATTTTCTTCCCCTCACATGACCACCGGCGGTGACCACAGACTGCGCCAAAAGGTGCTTCGTATTTCGTGAACTTATGAACTTCATCGAGCCTAATCAACGGTTGAGATCTCCAATGATCCAATGGTCCAGATCTCATCACGATCTCGCATATCATGATTCCTGTGATGAAGGATCTCGATACTCCAAATCGTGATTGTCGAGACTCCGAGATGGAGATTAACACCGCTAGCTTCTTCCTCCATCTTCCGCAGATGTAACCACTGACTGTGACCGCAACCTTATTCAAAAATGCATTTTGCACTTTCGCGTCTCGAGTATTCTGTGATGAGTCCTCTCGACTCTCCATGTCACGAACTCCGAAATAGAGCTTGGCTTCTCTAGATCTTCTCTCCAGCTCTCGACAATGTGACCACGAGATATGACCACTCGCCAATCAGCCGAGCACTTCACTCCTTTGACTTTCTAGTCAGTGAAACGTTAATTCCTCGCCACATGTCCCTCTTGGATCAACGGTCAAGATCTTATCGCAATTTCGCAACTTCATGAGCCTTCGTCATGCCTGATCAACGATCCACGATCTCGATGATTCGACGGTCCAGATCTTTTCGTGATCTCGCATATCACGAGTTCCCACACCATGCTCCGTTGACTCCTCCAATGTGCAAGTTAGCAAAATTCCAATCGCTTGCCATGTGTTCTATGACTCCAACGGTAAGGATTGTTATCGCGATTTTGCATATTGTGAGTTCGAACCTCTTTCCTTTGGATTTTCGGATCTGCGAAACTCCGAAACGAAACCTTTTTCATGCTTTGACTATTTTTCTCCTTCTGAGCTTACATTGCTGATCTTTCCATTATCGCTACACTATTGATCGTGCTGATCTTCGCCATCTGATCGTGATGATCTTCGCCATCAATGACAAATTCACATACTCTACCTCTGTCTAAAAACATGCCAACACAATTTTCAAGGCATTGATTGTTATAAATATGTACAGTTTTGTACTGTTCCATATAGAAAGTCTGGCATAATTTTCTAGGTGAAGAAGGGAATGATTTTTTAGATAAGTACAATGTATTTACTGTTGTAAAAATATTGCTATAAACTCCGTGTTTTCTGTGAGTTCATAATAAAAAATCTCTCTCTCTTGTACTGGTTTTCCCTTTAGGATTTTTTTCTAGGGGCATTTCCTAGAAATATTTTTGTCATTGAATGTGTTTGTACTTTCCTATTTTCCACATCAATATCAATTAAATGATTCAATTTTTTTCTAGTTATAAGTTCAATTTTATTTTAAATTGTGAAAGATTTATTAAAACTGAAAACCAGTATATTGGGTCATAGAAAATTTAGATGGTATCATAGCACTGATACTAAGAGGAGAAACAAAACAAGAAAGACATAAGGGTTTGAAAGAGAGTTGCAGGCTATTCACTAGAAAGAGGGTTGACCTTTTTATCAGTTGAGAAGATCATATGGCTACAAGTTTGAGGGTTGAATATATATTGGATGGGGTAGAAAATTTTACCCCATGGAAAGAGAGGATAGTATTTTTGTTGGAGGAATATGAGTTGTGGGACATAGTTGAGAAGACTTCCACCATTCCTATGGATACAACAATTTTGTCCACATATAAAAAAAGGAATGTTAAATCCAAAAGGATTATCCTTGATGCCATTAAAGATCATGTTATTCCACATGTGACAGGGAAAAATAATTCCTTTGAGATGTGGGAATATTTAACTAAGTTATACTAGAGTTCAATTGAGAACATAAAGATGGTATTAAGAGAAAAAATGAAAAGTATCAAGATGACCAAAAGTGATACATTTACATCATACCTCACCAACATAACTCAAGTTCATGATGAAATAGGTGTAGTTGGAGAGACCTTAGGTGACCATGAGTTGATGAGGAATTCCTTGAATGAAGTGACAAAGCCACATGAAGTCTTTTTTGAGGGGATCATGGAACGGGAGAACTTTCCAAAGTGGGATTGTTTATGGGATGATTTTTTCTAGGAGGAGACTCGAAGAGGATACTTGAATGCAGGCTCATAGAAGGGTGAAGAGGATGAGGAGAATGTTGCTCTTATAGGAAAGAGCAAAGGAAGTAGTAAGAAAGACATGAGAAAAGTAAAATGTTCTTTATGTCATAAGACTCTCCACTACACTAGTCAATGTCCAAACAAGAAGGGAAAGAAGGATGCACATGTAGAAACTTCATATGCAAAGGTAGCAACATCAACTGAGGTTGATGATTTTTCTTATAGGTTTGTGAAGGAATTCTCTCTGATGTATTGTCTTTCAGGCAATGGTTGTATAGTGTGCGAGGAAACTAAATTATGGTTTGTGGAGAGTGGTGCATCTTATCGCATGAGGATAATGAGGTCAATGTTCCTTAGTTTTTCAGAAATCTACTCAGTCTTCCATGAGGGTTGTGGGACTAGTACCATGCATGTAGTGAAGTGGGATGGATGTGTGAGGTTCCAACTAGAGTCAGAAGGATTTATGGAGGTGGCAGAGGTGTTGTTTGTTCCAAAACTGAATGTAAAGTTTCTCTCAGTGTCATCTTTGGAGGATGAGGGATGTGGAGTTATGTTCCATCACAGAAAAGTGTTCATATCTAGAGGAAGCTACTCCATAAACAACATCAGTGCTTTTTCTCAGATATGAGATGTTATACATGTTGTTGGGACAACATGTGATTGGATCTAGTGGGTTCTTGGATTCCGAGTCAGTGTCTGTATCAGTGATAAATGGTTGTGAGGTTTATTGTAGTACTGTTAAGAGACTTAGCTTGTATGAGATGACACTTATGGAGGAGGAGCATAGGTATCCCGATCAGAGTTCAACAATAGAGGTAGTAGGGTCTTAAAGTTCATAGGAAGCAGGTTCTTCCAGTTCAAAGGGAACATCTATAGAGGCAGAGGACATGATTGATCATGTAGGAGGTGCTACTAGAAGTAACTTCCTCACTAAGAGGGACTCTTAAGTTCTGTATCTTGGGAGGTCTTCTTCACGTGTTTGATGTCTTAGCATGGGGAGGACATAAAATGGTCCCTAGGAATAAACTTTATTTCATAAAGTTTAACTGACTTACTTTATTTTATAAAGTTTAAGTGATTTTTTCATTTATGAGGGATAAAGTGATTTTTAAGTTGTGTCAATGAGAAATTAAAACAAAATTGTAGATCTTGAGAGGGATAGAATTTAATCTCAACCATTAGATCTAAAATACCTTCCTAACTTCCTCGTGAAGAGATCAAAAGGAGAACTCGGGAAAATAAATCACATTCATTCTAATAATTGAATGAGGAGATAGAGAAGAGAAGAGAACTGGAGAGAGAGAGAGAGAGAGAGAGAGAGAGAGAGAGAGAGAGAGAGAGAGAGAGAAGGGGTGAAATTTCCAAGGGCATTTGGTGGCATGCAAACCAAGACATTTCCAACATTTATTACAAAAGTATTGTACAACATTTATTGGAGGTCATAAACATTTATTGCATAGGTCGTACAATATAAACATGGCACTGAAATCAAAGGCAAAGAAGGGCACGATTTTCAAGGCATTGATTGTTGTTATAAATCCATATAGTTCCATACTATTTCATACAAAAATTTTGGCACAATTTTCGAGGTGAAGAAGATAACGATTTTTGAGATAAGTACAATGTATTTAGTGCTGAAAAAATATTGTTGTAAACTCTATGTTTTTTGTGAGTTCATAATAAAAATATCTCTCTTGTACTGGTTTTCCCTTTAGGGTTTTTCCAGGGGCATTGCCCATAAATATTTGTGTCATTGAATGTGTTTGTACTTTCCTATTTTCCGCATTAGTATAAGTTAAATGCTTCAATGTGTTTCCATTTATAAGTTTAGTTTTATTTTAAAATGTGAAAGATATATTGAAACTGAAACTAGTATATTGAGTCATAGAAAATTTACATTTATATGAAATTTTATGAATTTTTCATATTTTTGAAGGTCATTAACTTGCAGGGCAATTTTGAGGCCCTAAACGATGTTTTTCACCAATAAAAAACCACGAGAACAAAGTGTACAATCTGTTTTTGTACTCAAATAAAAGACTAGGAGAGAGATATCCGATGAGCTATTTCGGGGGAAAAATAGAGCTCGTATCAAAAAGTTATAGCCAAAGCAGTAAGGGTAAAATTTTGGCACCATATTACTTCTAGAAGGGATAACTTCTTTCTCAGAAGTCTGTTTGGAGCTCATAAGCAGTCTATGGAAAGATTATGAACCATAGAAGACAACCATGGAGTCAATTTTGGAATATGGGTATGTAAAAATGTGCAGACAAAGAACAAAGTCACATGTAGCACACAAGGATAAATTGGGAAAAACAGTCCAAACTCCTCCGGACCATAAATTTCAACTCAAAACTCATATTTGAGCAAACAAATAGTTGTTGGAAAGGTATTGGGGAGTAGAATACATATATCCACCCAGAATTTTAAATTGGGCACTAAAATTTCTCAGAAATTAATAAATAGTTTTCTATAGCAGTAAGTGAGTGGGAATTGCAACATGTAAACGTTGTAATTTTTCTCTTAGAACTCAGATTGAGGCTTGGGTTCAACCATTGGGAAACTATTTTAGAGAGGAATGCATCTAAAGGATCATATTTTGAATTGGTGCAATGTGTTCTTCATAAATTGATATGGAGAATAACATGTATTATAATTAGTGAAATGTTTGATGTCATGCATGTTCTAACAATAATTATTACAAGCACATTTCTTGCATAATTAGGGGCATATGAAAGGGAATTTGGTTCTTATGTGAGGAATGAAGTTATGGATGATGCACAGGGATATTAATTCCATGAGGAAGAGACAAAAGGTCATCATATAAACATGGGAAATGCTAAGACAAATTCAAATGGAAGAAGAGACAGGAAGGATCATGTAACTATGAGGAGTCTGCATAGAGAATTGAAAATCTACATAGAAAATAATGAAAGAATTATGAAGGTTTGGGAAGATATCATTCAAATTTTGAATATGTTGAATAAGAAAGTCAATAAGGACTCTGTAACCAAGCAAGAAACTAGTGCTACAGAAGTTTCAACATCTAGATCCCATAGAAAAATAGATGATCATGTGAATGACGGGAAGTCAAGAAGCATGAACTTGAACCATCATTCTCCAAGGAAATCCAACTGAAGAACTCATGCAAGTTCAGGGTCATGGAGTATCCCAAGTGTGTCTCCTAGTAGGAGGCAAATGAGAAGAACCAAGGAAAACATCTTGCAAGGTGAACTTAGGAAAATTAAGCCACCAAATTTCAATGGTGAGAATAATAAAGGAGAATAAGTTGAGGCCTGATTGTTGGAAATGAAGAAATATTTCTAGTTGCATGATTACCCCTCAAGGGTAGAAGATATAATTGCAACCTACCACTTGCAAGGAAAGGAAACCATGTGGTGGGATCAACTTAAGCAAACCAAGAACCTTGAAGAGAAGAGGATCTCATGGAGGTAGTTCAATGGATATTTCCAAGAGAAATATATTTTTGAGCATTGTTGTGAAAAGAAGATGAAATATTTCTTTGAACTCAAGTTGGGAAGCATGCCAATGGATAAATACGAGAAAAGTTTATTTGAATTTCTCAAGTATGTTGACTTCATAAAGGATGAAAAGGTCAAAATACAAAGGTTTATAAGTGGGTTACCCTCTTTCTACAGTGACAAGATTCAATATGATAACCCCAAAAATTTGGAGGAAACCATAACGATAGAAACACATACTTATGAGCAGAGTAGATGATCCAGATTATTTTCAGCACGAAATGAGAGCAGAGATATAATAAAGAAATGCACAAAGATATCACGGATATCCAATAATATAATAAAAATGTATCAGAGATGCAACCATAAACACAGGGATATAGTAATACATGATTTCTATTAATGAAATAAATGTACAGAGACTGTAAAAATACAGAGTGAAAGACTCGCTAGAATGGTGGCGACTTATCTCTGAGAAGAGATGTGACAGTTGCGCTCATTCGCAAGAAGATGATTATAATGAGGCTCTGAAGGAATTTTTACAATAAACAGGAATGCTAAAAACCCTAGACATCCAAAAACTTAACCCTAGGAGATGAAGCGCCAAAAGTCATGTGGGCCCCGTTTGGGTAATTTAGTACATCAACTTCTCGGGGTCGTAACTTTTGCATATGATATTCGTTTTAGGCGCATGATAGCCCGTTGGAAAGGTATTTTTGAGGAAATTCATTTTGGAGGAAATATTGAAGGAACTTCTATATTTATCCTCATTTTCCAAAAAATTTCGTTTAGGGCCTCAAAATGGCCCCAAAAGTTAAAAACTGTTAAAAGTAGTAAATTACCAAAATTGCCAGAAAACTGTTTTGAGCTAGTTGGAAAAGGTGGGTGGCCATCGATATCCACCTAGATCAATCCTCCCTCCTTAGGAAGCAATGGTATCCATTGCGTTGAGTGCCCAGGGGAGAGGAAAAAATGTTTGTTGAATCTGAATCTTGGTGAGCTGCTTGCCTTGTTGGAGACGTCACGCTGCTCAGTTTGTGGAAGTCTATTGCGAACATGTTGAGGTTGAGGCTGTTCAACAAGTCGAGCTACACAAGAGAATGATGTGCAGAAGGAATATGTGCGCTTTTCTGCAACCTTTTCGACCTACTTCTGTTGGATAGAAGGTGCTTGGGACAAGGCTGTAGTGGTTGCAGTGTCCTGTTGTTCCCCTTTTGAACAAATTGCGTAGAAGTTGAATTTTGCAATATGAGATACTACCTTGTGACATTGTTTAGGTGGAACAATAGTCGAAACTACCACTAGTATTCTGTAGAGATGACCCCCTAGAGAAACAATGACACTGCAAGGTCGAGACTCATAAACAACATGGCGTCTCCACATATATGGTTGGCCCAAGAGAACATCAAATACATCTAGTGGGGAAACATCACATAATACCTCATCCTTGAAGGTTTGGATGTTGTATGACAATCGACACTGTTGGCTGACACAAATATCTCATCCTTGGCGTAGCCACCTAATGTTGTATGGCTGCGGGTGTGGTGTTTTCAACAATCTCAACTGTTTGATGACCTCTGCTGAGATGAGATTCTTCTGTCTTCCGTTATAAACAATAAAATGCAGTGGGGACCCCTTCACCCACATATGTGAATGAAAAAGGTGCCCCCCCTCTTCAAGATCTGTTGGTTCTTTTGGTTGAATTGTTGCGGTCGCGACAATGGCAATGGGGTCCGTGTCAATGATTTGTCCTTTACTAGTATTTTCAAAATCAGATTTTGAATTAGGGTTAAACTCCTTGTCTTTGATCTTGACCACCAATGACTATTTTGAGAGACATTCATCGCTGTTGTGCCAGGGGATTTTGTGGAAATCACACCATTTTCCGGTGTCCTTCTTTGTCTTCCCGTGACCCTTGTTTTCTTGTGGCTTGGACTGGTTTTCAGTAGACTGTTTGTTAGGGTCGTCTTTGTCATACTTTGGTTGTTGTGAATTTGTAGACTCAAACTCCCGTTTGTTCTGGTGCTTAGATTTCTACTCGATTTTAACAACATATCGATAAGCGACACCGCATGATGAGATATCCAGAAAATCCATTTTAGTTTGGATGTATCTGTGTAGAGCCCCACGATATTTCATAACCAAATGTTGTTCAGAGTCTTTGATACCCAGCTTGGTGCGCAAGGTATGGAAGGTATTCGTGAACTTTGGAACTGCTTGGCCCCTCTCTTGCCGCAATGTGGTCTATCTCATGTACTGGTCCTCATAGTTGCCAACATGGTAATACTGTTCCTTTACTGCATCCACAAAAAACTCCCAAGTGGGCTCGACCCCATATATTCCAGACTCCTCTGTGGAACTTTTCTCCCAGTAAGTTTCCCACTAATGTTTTACATGGGGGAGAGCCTTAAGGAGCGCGAAGATGATATTTTCTCTGTCGAAAAAATTGTGAACATAGAAATAACCTTCTAACATATTTAACCATTTATCTAGGGCATCCACATCTATCTGACCTTCAAATATAGGAATATCAAAATTGACTTGTACCTTAAAAGGCGAGGTGACTCCAAAGTGGCCATTTGATGAAGATGTGCCTGATGCTATCGAGAGGCATTGAAGGATGTGAGAAAAATTCTCCATCATTTCGTCCCTCTGTCGCGTGAGAGCTTGCTCAAGCAACAAATTGATAGGATCGTCTACTTCGTCGTTTTTCTTTTCTTCTGCCATGGAGGGTTTCTTGGGAGTGCAAGAGAGATTGTATTCAAGAGAGACAAGCTTGAGACCCAACTTTCTATACTCGTACCTCGTCAGGGACATGCACTAAAAAAATGATCAAGAGCAGCCTGCTCTGATACCATTGATCCAGATTATTTTCGACACGAAATGAGAGCGAAGAAATAATAAATAAATGCACAGAGATATCGTGGATATCCAATAATATAACAAAAAATTATCAGAGATGCAACCATAAACACAAAGATACAATAATACACAATTTTTATTAATGAAATAAATGTACATAGACTGTAAAAATACAGAGTGAAAGACTCGCTAGAATGGTGGGGGCTTATCTCTCAGAAGAGATGTGACGAATGTGCTCATTCACAAGAAGATAATTACAATGAGGCTCTGAAGGCCTTTTTATAATAAACAGGAATGCCAAAAACCCTATACATCCAAAAACCTAACCCTAGGAGATGAAGCACCAAAATTCATGTGGGCCCCGTTTGGGTAAGTTAGTACATCAACTTCCCGAGGTCGTAACTTTTGCATACAATCTCCATTTTAGGCGCATGATAGCCCGTTGGAAAGGTATCGTCGAGGAGATTCATTTTGGAGGAAATATTGAAGGAAATTCCATATTTCTCCCTGTTTAGGGCCTCAAAATGGCCCCGTAAGTTAAAAACTGCTAAAAATAGTAAATTGCCAAAATTGCCAGAAAATTGTTTTGAGCCAGTTGGAAAAGGTGGGTGGCCACTGATATCCACCTGGATCAGTAGAGGAAAGTCAATTTTCCAAAAATCTTGGAATGACAAGATGAAAGGGAGAAGGGATCAAATGAAAAAATGTTTTAAGCCACCCTTTTTAAAGAACATCACCCAAGAAAATCAACAAAGTCAGTCAGCCCAAAATAAGCAGAAGACTGTAGATTCATGTGGGAAAAGGTCAAGGAAACAACCTGTAAAATGTTTGTTATGTGAGGGAAATCACTTATATAGGGACCACCCTCGCAAAGGATAAAGAATGAGGACTGTCCACAACATTCAAGAGGCTAAAACAATGGAATACATGGGATGAAACATGCCAAGGATTTATGTAGCCTTGGACAATAAGCAAGCAGAATATCAATATCCTATGATTGAAGTGGAACGTAAGATTGACAACCATCATGTAAAAAATTTAATTGACTATGGATATATTGATAGTTACATAAAATCTAACATTGTTAAACGATTTCACTTGCAAAGGAATAAGCATAAAAAATATTGGTTAGTTCAATTAGCCATAAGAGCTAAGAGTAAGATCAATGAATTAGTTAAATATTGTACAATAGACATGAATGGACTCAACAGAAAGGTAGATGTGAACATCATACCACTGGGTTCATATGATTGTATAATTGGCATGCATTGGTTGGAAAAAAATCTTGTTTTTCTAGATTGTTACAACAAGACAATCACATGTCTTGATGAAGAAGGGAAACAAGCCAAGATTCAAGGAATTCCAAGAGTTGTGACTATTAGAGAGATTTGCGCTATGCAGTTGAAAAATAGTTTAAAAAAGGAATGTCATATTTTTGTAGCCCATATGGAAGAGGAAACCAAAGATAAAGTGGCAAGAATTGAAGACCATCTGGTCTTGAGGGATTTTGAAGATGATTTTAGGGAGATCCCAGGATTTCCACCAAAGAGGGACATCAATTTCTGTATTGATTTGGTGCCAGGTGTTCCCTAGTGTCCAAGACACCATACAAAATGGGTACACCATAATTGAAAGAGTTGCAGATGCAACTTGAAGATATTTTGAATAAGGGGTATATACGCCCAAGTGTATCACCTTGGGGAGCCCTAGTTATTTTTGTGAAGAAGAAAGACGTAACCTTAACGCTATGTATTGATTTCAGGAAGCTAAATAAGGTCACCATAAAGAAAAAATAACCTTTGCGAAGAATTGATGATTTGTTTGATTAGTTGAAAGGTGAAATAATCTTTTCCAAGATCGACTTGAGATTAGGTTATGATCAAGTGAGGATAAAGGAAGAAGACATCAACAAGAAAATGTTCATGACAAGATATGGGAATTATGAATTCACGGTAGTTCCATTTGGACTATCAAATGCCCCAAATGTTTTTATGTGCCTTGTTGGACCCTCTGTTTTTGGATAAGACTCGATTTTGCGGAAATATCATAGTATTGCAGGAAAAGTAGAGAAAACTAGTGGAAGACTATGATTGGCAGAAAATAGAGAAATGTAGCGGAAAGCCAACGAAAAGTGATATGTCAGAATGAAAACATAGAAAACATACATGAGGCAGATGGAAAAAACAATGGAAGAAGCTAAAAAATTCGAAAGAATGCTAGAAGAAGGCAAAATCAAGAAAGTACAACACCAAAATGAAGAAAGAAAGAAGTCCACGGGAAAACCCAATAGCAAGGAGTTATGTAACGGGTTGGGATTAAGTTAGTAGAGGATTAGTTGGTTGATGAGTCATTTTGGGTTTTGTTGTGAATAACTATCATTCTTGTGTTTTTTTTT
>ML794218.1:219113-240721 GCA_009831015.1 Picea engelmannii | reverse complement strand
AGTATTTTCCCCTACCTATTTTCAAAAGTTGTATTTTCATGTGATTCTTGATATCATCCCATGGTCTTCATAGAGGAAAAAGGGTCTCACCTTAGCTTCGAAAACTGATAAACAAATCTTAAAAAATGAGAATAGGTAAAAATTTATTATGATTCCTCTGACTTTAACTGAACAAAAAGTATGTCTAGGCTAATCTAGACTCTCTTAGCCCTTCTAACAGGTTTAAAATGATCAGTTTCTCTCAAGGAAAGTCCCTGGAAAATAAAAACTCCCCATGAAAATTTCCCTGTAGGCAAAGGTGTTTTGAAGGTCAAAGGAGGATTAGTCTAGAGTAATCAAAGTGAGTTAGCAGACCTCTGTTGCTAAATTATAAGAAGATATCATCCTTGGCATATTGTATACAAAATGATTGCCCCCACTTCATGTTTTAAAAAATTATAAGATAGATGGTGAAAGGAAATTCATAAAATGATTGCCCCCATCTAATCCAAAAAAGAGATGATGAAAGGAAATTCATTAAATGATTCCCTCATCTCAACATTTAAATGCAAAATTACTAATTGGTGTGGTGAAAGGAAATTCAATGTGGGAAACTAGATAACTTCACGAGGGTACTGAACAGGCTTGCTGGTTGTGAAGCAATGTCTACGATATCTGCAAGGCTGTTATACATGAATTATAATGTACTTTGGTAACTAGTTCTCTTTTCGACTAGATCTACATTCTAAGCTAACACAAGACTCCTTGACTAAAAAATTGAAATTACTTTACCTTGATGCAAACAAAATCGAACAGAACCTACTAGAACAATTAAGGTTGTTTTGATTATCTTAAGAAAATATGAAGTCAGTTTTAAGAAAAGGAAGCCATTGATAAACCTAAACTCGAGATCAGTGAATGGTGAAGTTTTGAATTTTTTTAGAGATAAGGATGAAATATTAAGTCCTTCCGTGTTCCCTTTTTCAGAATGGGTTTCACAAAAATGAAATAATGACTCCATTTACCCAATAAAGGCACTTAGTCTACTGTTATTCTCATCCCGTAGGGATACAAGATCCCTAGATGGAGCATATGTTGAAACATATATTTTTTCTAAACTTTAGACTTAAATAGGTTTAATTCTCGTTAAATAAAGACAAACGTGCACTTGGATATCACCATTGATGAGGTATTATGTTTAATACAACGATCCTAGGTTCTTAAAATTTATGGAGCCACCCACTAGTTAAAGGGTCAAATCACTAAAGACAGTCTTCAAAATATCGGGTTTCAGGGTTTCACAGACCTAACAATCCAACATATAAATAGTCTCAATGTCCCGACATGCGAAATAGTGAAACTGCAATAAGTTTTAAGCCATGTTAATTAAGGAATTAAAATAGATTAGTACTAATTAATCACATCGCGACTTCGCGATTCGGGGACCCTGCCTCGAGCGACCACCAAAGTTTCAATATACGAAATTGCGAAACTAGCTTAAATTAAATCAACTTAATTAAACGATTAATAATGATTAACGATAATTAAATCATATCATAGTTTCGCGTTTCAGAAATCTTGTCTTGAATGACAACTTGAAATCCCGATACCCGAAGTCGTGAAACCCTTAATTAATCATGATTAATTAAAAGGTTAAAATCGATTAATATTAATTGATCCAATCGCAATTTCACGATTCAGGGATCTTAGATTGAAATGAAATAAGATCACCCGAGACTCCAAACCCTGAAATGGATTAAGGTTAAACATGATTAATTAACAAGATAAACTTTATTTATTAACACCTTAAACAGTCTTATCTCCTGTAAAGTTTACGTTGGTTTGAAATGCGGGTAAATTCAAATGATCTATATGCTTTTCCTAGATCACGAAATATCAACCATTAATGACATTAATAGCTGATTTAGGGAAATGATTTCAAATAAGATCCTTCTTTATCGAAAAAATATTTTGAATAAAGGAATTAAACACGTTGTCAGTAAAGATCTACGCAGATTGATACACTTAAGGCAAAGAATATTTTTCATTTTCTGAATTACATTCTCTTTTTCACAGAGTCAGCTTAGCGAAATAATCCGTTTTTTGCATTCTTGTTTTTTGTAACAGATAATATAATCCTGAGACTCGATACCATGGATCCATGGAAAACGCCTAAAGCGACTGGTGAAAGTTCAAGCCAGAATGCAAAATTTATCTCTGACACATCGCCCATAAGCGTAGATACAGTTAAAACCTGGACGCATATATTCAACACCCTGCAATACGAGCTGATAAACTGCCCGGATGATTCAAGCGACAACGAAAAGGAAGAATTGTCTACCAAATAAAATATTATTTCTCAGTCAGAAATGAACAAGGTAGCAACAAGGCTGCGACTTTTACCCTACAATGATATGATTGGATGGGCATTAGATCATGTAGATATCCCAACTAGAACTATATTCAATTCTTAGAAGGTAGTTGTTGGATCATTTTGGCCAGAGCACATATAGGTGATGTACAAGATGTCCCCAACACCAAACTTTGCTTACAATTCCAGTTACTTAGAATATTTCAATAAGAAGGAGTGTGATCAATTTGCAAAAAGCCTTCCTGAATTGATCAAAGACTGGTATTCACGCCCCAAAAAGTTTAGATCTGATTCTCATAGCACATACTCAATTTCATCGTTAGCACTGTAGTTCATGTACATAGCCATGATGATGTGCAGGCTCTATGGGAAAGATAACACAACCCATTTATTTTTTTCATGGGTACCCATGATACACACAGTGGCAGAAGGGTATTCTTTCGACTGGGATGAAATATTTTCGGACAATCTGGCTAGTGAAATTATGGAATAATGGGCACACAAAACAAGGGGAAATCAACTTCATTCTTCATGTCAACTTATATTATGGATGCAATCTGCTTCATGACACCTTTCCCGTTGATGGGTTGGATATGGACTCCAAATAGCATATAACCAATTCACATCTATCATTCGAATCTCTGGGAAGACAAGGTGAAAGATTTCTTCTATGAAATATGTAACTGGGTAGTGGTGCCAATGCACACTGCTATATTTGGTCACCCAACTCCTAGAATTCCAGATAAAATTGCGGCTAACCTGGGCATCGTGGAAGCTTGGTACCTCGAAGAACAATTCTCTTATATCAGGGTTTTTTGCTGTTTAGTTCCTCCATATGCCCTGCCACAATTTTTACCACATAGACTAGTGTGCCACGATGTTGCACAATAAACTCTACTCGATGGGATTATAAAAGAACTCAAAGGAGTACAAAAAAAGGTATGGCCATCCTTTCCCTTACACATTGGTGCATTTTATTTATTGGATTTCGGCAACTCTAGAGTGGAGGCCACAACCTTAGAAGAAATAAATTTGGTAAACATTGAATTCAAGAAGCACGACCCACAAAAGGTCATGGGTAACCACATGGCCAGTTGTGTTATGAAAATGTATGAACACGAGGATTCTCCTCAAGACGAGGTTTTCTGAGGAGAGAGATCTTATCCGGAGGTCTTAGGCCGGGTTCGAGTCCTATCACCTGAAAGGATGATTGAATTCTATGACTTTCAGAGGCACAAAAGAAGTATCCTCCCTAAAGTGTTACAAGGGGGAGACCCGATGTCTCCAGATACACAACAAACAGAGACCAAAGGTTCATAAGACACAAACTCTTGAAAACAAGAAACCCAGGAAAACTTAGAGAAAACTGAGGTCTCAAACCAGAAAGAAGATATCACAGAGACATATGTATCAGGTAATTAGGCTGAAGATCAAGGAAAGACATTAGCAAAGAAAGGAGAAGATATGCCATTATCTACACCAGATAAATCAACTACAAACGCGACCAGAAATAAGTCATCCACAAAAATCGGCAGCCCCATTCAATTTATCATGCCTTTACAGTTCACCAGAGGGAACCCTGGTACAGAGGTAGTATTTATAGAAAATCTAACACTAATTCTTATAAAAGAGATACCTCCTACCGATTTCTTTTTCAGCAAGAAAAGGAAAGCTGTGGTGAAAAGAGAAAAAAATCAAAGGGTGGGTACAACAGTCAAGAGATACAGAGTACTAACTGATGGAGAAGCCTTAGAAGAGGTGCAATTCACTGAAGAAGTAGTAGGTTCATTGGGAGCTTATGCAACTTCCAACCAGTTTTCGGTTGGAACCTTAAAAGAATGGCTGAAGAAAAAAAACCTGCTAATAAACCAGTTACAAAACCAAATAAAGATTGTAGAAGAGGATGTCATAAGTGAGGTCAACAAGGGATTCAAGTAGATGAGAGCTAGAGACAGATAAGAAATCCAACATCTTAAATAAAACCTTGAGGAGATACATAAGACTGCCCAAGAAGGCCAAGAATGGGTCATCCAACAAGAGGAGTTCGTACAGAAACTACAAGCCAAATTAAGATCTACCGAAAGCATGGTTGTAGATGTAACAGTGTTCCAAGCTCAGGCACTGAAAGTGCGAAAGAAACTGGAAGAAGCACAACAAAGCCTGGTCTCTAAGGTAAAAATCATCTAAAATCATTCTCATATGATGGATCAAGCATTAAGTAATAGTGTTTTAAGAGAGAGAGAGAGGCTATCATTTCCTAAACTAACTTCTAAGAAGCGGTCATATCATCAACAAAAGAAGGAAGAGCTATGGCTTCTGGATTGTCCATTTTGGAGCAGAGGAGAGGCAATATTATACTAAAGACTTGGGAGTCAAACATAGTCGAAGGTAGGAAAATGGCTAAGGAAATGAAAGAATCTTGTGAAGAGGTTTTTTGTTCACTCAAAAAATAATTATTAGGCCTTGATAAAGAAGATAGCTCTGGAACATTGGGTCAGATTGATATAGCCAAACATCAGCTCGACATTAAAACAAATATGGAAGAATCCCAATCTAAAATATCACAGATAAAATAGGTTGATATTGCTCAAATAGATAGATGGCTAGTAAAGCCTAATCTACAACTGCAGTCTATTATTTCATAGGATAGACGAATAGAAGAGATATTGCCTTAGTTGGAAAATAAATTATACATTTTTGAGGCTAATAACTTAACATAATCTTCCAGGTTGGTAGCTCAATTTTTGGGCAGATGCATCAAATGTATTGAGCAGGGAAAAGGAAGTACCTCTAGAAACAAATGAGTACAATTTGTGTACATTATCTATTTCAGAGCTGGAAGACAAAAAAGGGAAAACACTCATGCTAGCATAACGAGAAGATCAAGAAGATTAAAAATGAAGCGTTTTGAGTTTCTATATTTTGTAATTTTAATTATTCTGAAGATAGAGGGATTCCAACCGTTTGAGGTTGAGAAATTTTGTATAAATGCATATTCAAAAGAATGAAAAAAGGCTTCTTATTTCCAGTTGTAATCGAGAAAACTCTCCTCATTGAGAATTAATACAAGTTCTGTGTTCTTCTGTCTTTCCACATTCTAGAATTTTTTCATATATTTCCTTGATGAATGCCTGATCACAATTTAGTACAACATCTACTGTGGTTATGTTTCATTTAGTTATCTAATAACAAACAACTTTTCCTCTGTATTTACTGTTAGTAGATACAAGACCTGTGAATTAATTAGATTTCTACATTTTATGCTTCATTTAAGGTTACATTATCTACTTTCTTCTTCTGTAAAAAAGTAAGATTCTTATGTATTTGATGCCTTGCTTTGTCTAACAACTTTATGTTTTTCTCCCATTACATCCGATATTTTCAAATTTAACTCAGACACAAAAAGCAACCTTTGAGCTGTGATGCCATTAATTCATTTTAAGGATTTTTTCTCACATAACTGAGATAGAAAAAGCAAAATTTTAAACTTTCCTCATTTTCGGATGCCTGACATTGTTCTTTGAGCCTTGAGTACAAACTGAGGAACAACAAAGCGCAAGGTATGGAAGATGTCGGTTTACTCTGGCACCATCTGGTCTCTCTCTTAATGCAAAGTTTTCCATGTTGTGTATTGGTCATCATAGTTTCCAACATGGCAGAATTCCTCATTAAGGGAATCAACAAAGGCTTCCCAAGTGGGTGGTCTCTTGAATTTCATAGACTCGTCTTTTTTGTGTCTCTCCCAATAAATTTCCCACCAATATTTGACATGGGGAAGGGATTTAAGGAGTGCGAAGGAAATCTTTTCGGTGTCAATTTTTTTTGGAACAAAGTAATAACCCTCTAATCGATTTAACCATTTATCCAAACCATATACATCCATATATCCTTCAAATAAATGGATATTAAAGTTAACTTGTACCTTGAAGGGTGTCACACCTGTGAAATGGCTACTTGTTGAAGGTGTTGTGCTCGCTGTAGGAAATCATCGAAGGATCAAGGTGAAGTTTTCCATCATCTCGTTCCTCTATCATACAAGGTCTTCCTTAAGAAACATCTAGATATGATCTCTTGCTTCGTCATCTCTATTTTTTTCATCCATGAGAGGCTTTTGAGGCTAGCGAGAGAGGTCATCCCTAAGTGAAACTAGTTTGAGACCCAACTCTCTATACCCTGACCATGTCATAGACATGCATCGAGAAATACCAAGGATAATATTTCTATAATACCATTGTTCCAGATTATATTTAGTATGAAATGGAACCCACATAGAAATATAGAGAGTACAATAATACAATGAAACCCAACTTATATTAATGAATAAAATAATAGAACACTATACAACACAAACTAGCTAGAATGGTGGTAGATTATCTATGAAGAGAAAGAGATGTCGACTATGCTCATTTGTAGAAATCTAATTATAAAGAGGTCGAAAAGGGCCTTTTATCATGAAGCCTAAAAAACAAAGAGGAAAAAATCCTAAACATCAAAACCCTAACCTAAGAAGATGAAACACCAAAAGTATTGTGGGCCCCAAGGTGGTTAGTTGATACATCAACTTCCTGGGGTCACTAATTTTGCATACAATCTCCGTTTTGGGTGCATGATAGCTCATTGGAAAGAAATATCCGAGGATTGCAACTTTTGGTTGGGGAAAAGGTATGTTGTTAGCAACTCTTGACCCACCAAATGTCCAAAAAGCATCGTTTAAGGCCTCAAAATGGCCCCAAAATTTTGGGACTCGAAAAATTGTAGAAAAAATGCCAAGAAGGTAGAGAAACATTGATTCAATGTAAGAGGTGGGTGGCGACCGATAACCACCTAGATAAATCTTTTATCAAGAACACCTATTTGAGACTAGTTTCAGGACGAGGTAAAAAACACAATTTTCATAACATGTATTTCCAAAAGTGTAGCGAACTAGAATATGAAAATTTTACCACATATAATTAGCTATGTCTCCTTAGGCTCCCAAAAATTTCACTATCTCAAACTTCCTAGAACTTTTTTTTTAGTGAATATATCGATATGACTCATTTGAAATACCTAAACCCAAGGATTGTATGCTCTAAAACTAAATGTTATGCACCAAACACCCATATAACATAAAAATAGAAAGAGAAGTAACTCCATACCTTGAAAATGAGAGAGGAAAATGAATGAGAATCCTATTTGAGGGGGAAAAATCCATTTACAATATAATAAATGCATAAGATGAGATGATCTCTAAAACTAGGTCTCCTTGATATGTATAGGACACAAAGGGTACAATTACAATTAAAGGTTATAACTGACCATTAAAGAGCCCAACCAAACAATAATGACAACACTAATATAACAATAGAAATGTAATAACTCAATATCTATGGATTAGCATTTTCTTGTCCATGGTATAGGATTGAGGTTTTGGCTAATTCTTTCTAAAATGGGTGGAAACCCTATTTTTTGACACCTTAGTTTATCTCTTTGTTAATTAAAACAAATCTAAGAAAAATTGGATATTTTGGTCAAGTATGTAGATATTCCCTTTGGATCCAACACTTTATGTGCTTATGATCAAAGCCCATAAATATCTCCCTCATGATCGCGCCTCATGTGTGCTGATAAAGGGTATTCCTCTCCCTAGACTTGGTGAGAGCTAAAAGGTCAACGAACATTTTATCAATGACTCATGTATTACTATTATGGAAGAACAAATGAATATATTACCTTCACTTATATTAGTAGGGGTTAAAACTTCTTCTTTAGGCATCGATTACAAAAGAAAACAATTATGATGAAGTTTCATAAGGGTTATTCTAAACTTAGTAAGTTTGGGAAAATTATGTGAATATTGACCATACATGTTGTGTAACACACAAGGATGGTTGGTATGCAATGATTATTTTTACTACTTTTCCATGTTAGGAAGAGTTATTTAAATCACAAGGATGGATTTCTTAGAACTCTCATCTTTAAGGTGGAAACGAATTCACAAGGCTGAGTTTTTTTTAGCATTGATAGGTGGCATGGCCATGGACGTCACAAATAACACAAGGTAAATGGTCCTTATTAGGTGCAATGGTCCTAGTGGTCACAACAAAATTTGGAGGACTACTTCCCAAAAATTAATTTTTTTGACCCCAACACCCTTCTTACTTGGAGTAGTCTCAATGGGGGAAACTGAATCTTGATTTGACATTGGAAGAGGTACATTCAAAGTACCCACTAGTTGTATATGAGTTAAAACCAATTGATATGTGGGAGGTGGGTTAGGTGGTGTGAGATACCACATTAAGAGACCTTGGGTTTACCCTTGAAGGTTTAATGTTTCCATCACAGGGGTTTCGACTATACTAGGTGGCAGAAATAAAAAAGGAAATTGTCCTATAGGTGATCCTTCCTAGGAATTGCTTATCACTAGAGAAGGAGCGAGATTATTGTTGGGTTAAGAAGAATATTATCTAGATGTAATGATGCACATTTGGGATGTTACTTCAGGGGGAATGCATGGTGGTGGTACATAAAAGTGACTAAGTAATAAGGGATCTTTGAAAACGCCTATAACAAATTCAATAAATGAAGGCATAGAAAGTATCCCTTCAAGAGTTGGAAAAACATTGTCATGATTAGAAATTGACTTAGAATTGTGATATGTAATCTGATCGAGCGTCACAACCTTTCCTCGATGGGGAAACACCATGAGTGAAAAATTATAGATGAAACAATCGTCATGGTATACATATAACTATGTCCTAACAAAATGTTATAGTCAAGTTGGGAATCTACAACTCCAATGTCAATAAAGACATTATTTCCAAATAGTTCGATGTGAACATTTTATAGAAGTCTTTGTCATTGTGAAGGATGGTCATGATACACATGAAGGGTCATAAGTGAGGGTGTCAATTTTGGAGAACCTAATTTTTTAAAAATATGATTTGACATGACATACATGGAAGCCCCTTCAATGATAATGCAACAATGAATGATCAACTTTTTTTTTATGGTTACTAGTACCTAAGATGTAATGGATGAAGGAAGATGTGGTTTCACTCAATCTAAATTCAATATGCTCAATCTAGTTTTGGATGGACTGACCACACCCAAAGTTGAAAGTAATGGTTTTCATTGAAAAGGGAAATTTTGAATAATTTCTAGGGTGGACATGGTAGTATGGGGCCGTGTAAAATAATCCACAACACTATAGTTATGAGCATCCATTGCATTAGGACTATGAGTAGTGTGACGCAAAGGAACCTTTGGTATCTTAAGGGTAGGGTAAACATTTGGTCAGGGATTTTACAAAGGCCTATTATTTAGGGGTGGATCATTCTCCTTATGTGGAGGTGTAATTTCAAGTGGTATACCATACTAATGTCTCATCATTTGAATATTGAATTCCATAGAGTTCATATAAATGTTTTTCAATGAGGGATCTCTAGTAGGATTAGATGTATATGGTTGATTAAGATGAGGTGGAATTGCTCATGTTGTGACCACCCCTTGTAGAGGAAAGGTTTTTTGCAAAACCATCGGTTGGGAAGGAGTAGGTATAGGCTAAGTACTAGCTTGACCTTACGAAGCATTGGTAGACTCACATTTAGCTATTTCTTCCCATAGTTGATGAAATTTTGGTAAAAAATGACAATGATGAGTATAATATCCATACACCCCACAAAATCAGTTAGGATGATTGGTTCATAACTAAGGATTATTTCCTTACTTGGGAGGATTATTGGGAGCCTAATTTAGATTTGTGGGATTAGGGTTTCCCTCAATAATAGTAGGTTAATTAGGCGGATTTCCCATGCCCCCTTGATTCTAGTTGTTCACTTTATTCTTCCTCTTTTTTTTTTCTTATTGTTGTCAAGCTATGGATTCTAAGGGCGAGGCACATTTTTGGGGGAATAGAGATTCCCTTTGGGAGGAGAATTAGGTGGAACTTAGCTTCATTGGGATCAAGTAATTTAAAAATATGGTATTGAGGGTCCTAGAGGGGGACTAGGGAAAGGATAATAAGGATTATGAGTTGGAAGAAATACATAAGAAGTGGAGGTGTTTCTACATGCCATGCCATGAACATGAGGTTGAGTAGGAGGAACTGAGTATGAAGTACTAGCTCCATCATGTGAGGATGAGAACGATTGATAATAGGGGTTGTAGGGAATATGAGGTGACCCATACAAAGCTAGGACAAACATAGGACATTCACCACCATAATGATTTCTATACATACTATTACTAGTAGGGAAAGGAATTTGATTATACAGGTTAGAATTAGATGCAATTGGACCTATCACCCCATCTACACTGTGAGATGTTCTCGGTTGATCCCGTTTGGTGGAATAAAAAAATGAGCATCTAGAATAATAATGCATAATTTATGCGATCGATCATATATAAGCTCAAACTATTGAACCTTCATGATGTCTTATTCCTTAGTTTGGGGCATAGCTGATGCAACATATTTAGCTATGAGGAGAGAAGTTTAGAAACCCTGGCTTCTTCTGCCCACATATGCATCGATAAATCTTGATCATGAATCATGGCCTTTACTGCTTCCATGATTGTTCTCTTCTTTATTTCTTCCGTACCATTTTGCTAAGGATTGTAGGGAGTAAAGAGCTTCCTCTTAATCCCAAATTGTTTGCAGAATGCCTTGAATTCATTTGATGTGAATTCTCCTCCATTATCTGACCTTAAGATCTTTATCTTCTTTTCAGAGAGGTTTTCAACAAGTTCTTTGAATTATTTGAACTTGTTGATTACTTCGCTTTTATCTTTCAAAAAATAAATCCAAATTTTACGTGAGAAATCATCAATGAATGAAACATAATATACATACCCGCTAAGTGAAGTGGTTGAAATTGGTCCACACATTTCTGAGTGCACAATGTCCAAGGATCCTTTAGCTTTGCTATCACTGCTTGGAAATGGTTTCTTCATGTTCTTGCCTTGTGTGCATCCCTTGCATATGCTATCATTATTCACTTGGATCTCTGGAAAACCTATCACCATCTTGCTCACAATCGATAATGATTTGTAATGTATGTGAGAAAATATTCTATGCCATAGATCACTTGGAGTAACTGTGTTGTGCACTAATGTTGAATATGAATGTCCCTTCAATCTGTATAGACCTCCTTCTTGAACACCAATCACCAAAACATCATCAATATACTTTCCACTTGGCCACATGAGAACTTCACCATCAATGAAAGAAACTTTGTATCCTTTCTCATCCAATGCTGAGATAGAAAGGAGATTCTTCTTCAAACCAGGTACATACAAAAAATCCTTCATCTTCACAGGTTTTGCAGAATCCAATATGTAAGGAGATTCTCCTACTCCTTTAATGGGATACAGATAGTCATCATCGAGCTTCACCTTGTGAGGTGAATCCTTCTAAACTAATTCTGAGAAAGAATCCTTGTAACCTGTCATGTGCTTAGAAGCACCACTATCAATAAGCCATGTGCCACTTCCATGAGTAAATGTTCCTATAAGAGTTGATATCAATACATATTCTTCGCTTGAATAATCTTCTTTGTATTTTTTCTGATTAGGTTCATCATCTTCTATAGCATGAGCATGATATATTTTACACTTTCCTTTTTTGACCTGATCTTTTGAGTGGGGACAATTTATTGCAATGTGTCCCATCTTTTGGAAGATGTAGCATTTGTAATTTGAATAATCCTTTTGAAATTTTTGTGTCTTTTTGTGGGTATGAACCTCTTTCTCCCTCTTTTCTTTTCTGGCATGTGCTACTAGTGCTTGATTTTCATCATCTCCAAAATTCTCTTCTCTTGCTACCAATCTAGCTTCTTCTTGAGTGCAATCTTCCCATAGGCTGCTAAACTTTGTTAGATTTCTTATTGAATAGATTCCCTGAATGAATGATTCCCAAGATCTTGGGAGACCATTCAATGTATTCGTCACCATTTCATCTTCTTCAACTGTGTCTTCAATGGCTTCAAGTTGTTCTTTGATTTGAGACACCCTCGTGAAGTAGGATTGAATGGTTTATGGACTATGCATCTTCAGACTCTTGAGTTGTGTCCTCAACGCCATCTTCTAGTTGATATTCTTGCCTTCATATAAACGAGATAGGGCATCAAACATTTTTTTTGGAGTCTTCAATGATGAGACATGAGGGATCAAGTGATCCTTGGTAGAATCTGCGATAATCCTCTTTTCCCTAACCATGTTCTTCTTGTTCTTTGTCTTGGCATCATATTCCTTTGGTTCTTGAAATTCTTCTTTAACGAAACCTTATAGATCATTCTCTTCTATAATGAGAAATAGTCTATGCTTCCATGCTCAGAAGTTATCAGCAGCCTCAAACTTCTCATCAAGCTTAGTGCTGAAAGTCATATTTCCCTTGGAAGAAAATACAACAAGAAAATAAAATATTTTCAAAGAAAGGTTTATGATATTACCAGAGAGTGTGCCATGCCAAGGTGATCTGCTCCAACTTCAGTCTGCAACTGCCTAGATACCTTGACCTAGGGTTTCAAGAGTAAACCCTAATTTTTCAAATTGAGAATTTTGGAAATATGATCCAAACGAAAGATGTGCTCTCCTTAGGAGAACTCCTTGATAGCTTTATCTTGATGAATGTCATTCAAAAGGTGGGTGAAGTCATCACTTAAGGTTTTATGTAGAAACCCTAATTTTCATAAACTATGAAAACTACAACACTGGTCTAGGGAAAATATGCGCTAGGGTTAGGAGAGTCTTCCTATGGTCTTGTTTTCCCCAACGAGTTCCTCTAGAATGTGAAAATGGATTCTTTCAAGCCTGCTCTTATACCATGCTAAAATTTCTCTTAAGCAGTTAAGTGTATTATGTATTCTTTAACTTTTAACTATTAGAATAATAACTGCATGCATAAGGATCATTGAAAGAAAGACATCCACAATATTCATAAGCTTTATCCTGGGAAACCCTCTTGGGGGAGAAAACCCAACAAAGCTTCTTCAATATAGATTCGTCAACAAGTACAATGTCTCTCTCCAAGAGAGATCTCACAAAACAAAAGATAACCAGAAGATAGACGAGAAACGTTGACCACAATAAAGTAGCACAACACTAGACCAAGAAAGATAGACCAAGAGATAAACAAAACCCTCCATGAAAACACTCCTCCTTTGTAGTTGTGTCTCCTCCTAAGACTTACGCACTTTTCCTTGAGAGGGAACTTGTGTTGTGTGTGTTCTTCAAGTGAGGCGCCTAGCCTCATATAAATAGTAGTTAAATCACCCTTTAATTAGGTTAGGGTTGATTTTTACAATTAACACTTTCTAATTTACATTTGACTTTTACAAAGGCACAATAGGGCTGAATTTACAAATAAAAAATAATATCATTGTTTAGGGTTTTGACTTGGTCTAATATAATACAAATACAATAAGAATATCTTCCGAAGCTACTCAAAATTCAACATTTTTAATCCACCCATGTAAGCTTGCAACTGTTGAACTTATGCTTATACTGAGAGGGGGGGTGAATCAATATAAGACACTTTTTACTTTATTTAACCATTCATCAATCATTCATTAGCTGAGAAAAAAAAATCACATATAAACTCAAATCATAATGCACAAAGTTTAACATGGAAACCCAATCGGGAGAAAACCATAAACTTATCTTTATAAATTCATGTAGGCACCAACCTACCGTTGGAAATATTGTAGGCACCAACCTACTGGAGACACCAATCTCTTTAATGAAAAACCATCTCAATGAGTAGGTCCTAGGGATATATGAAATTGATAAACTAAGGGAGACATTGCACATAGTGTAAATATAGTGTATGGTAGGTATGGATATTTAAGAGTATCACTTAGTGAGATGGGTGTCATTATTGTGAGGTGATATACCTTGAGGACAATTACTAGAGACATTAAGGTATTACAGTCCAAGATATAGGACTGATGCATCTAGATGGCTTGAGATAGAGATCATATTTATATGGTTGAGATAGTAGGAAGACTGAGCATGGGATGATCTAATCATTAGATATAAGTATTATCCAAAGAGTCATAGAGTTGAGAGGTAATAATGTTAGGTAGAGTATTATATTAAGGTAGCCTACTAGCACCCCTTTGATCGGCACAATCCTTTCTAGTTTGAGTTCGAAATACAGTTGATGACCCATAACCACCTATGGTTATAACAGTTCGATACCTAGTTGAATTTTTTGGCCTCGCAACATTAGTACTCATAAGCACCTCACCTGGGGGCAGATCCTTAACCAATTTATTGAATCTCACCCATAGTGGGAAAGAAAGTTTACCGAGTTATATTTGATCCATCAATAACAAATACATAGTCGATAGCACAAGAAGCAGTTGAACCTACAAGAGCAAAGGGAGCTAGAATGGAAACAAGGGTGGCATCCCTTCGAGTAAGAGAGAGAACATCCATTCCATATCAATACTTGAGATGAACAAAGTTCATCACGCACAAATAATCCAAAATATCTAGAATATAGTAATAAAATCCATATATATATAAGAATGAATAGTAAGATGATTACAAATGAGAATGAGGGCTTGCTTATATACCCACGTAGGGGTTCCCTTAACTAATAGTCACGTCCTTTGAGACATGTCCTTTCATTAATAATAATAATAATTTATTAATTATCATTTAATTATTATGTTATTAATATCTATTTTATATGTATATTTATGTTCATAACAATTTTTTTTGACAGAAACGGTTAGAGTTTTATATTAAAAAATAGTGGGGAAACCACTGCATTCGTTACATTTGAAAGTTTCCTAGTAATTCAGAGGGGAAAACCTAATTGAACTAGAACATAAATACCTTATAAGCTTGGAAAACCATACTATTTTAGTGACCCGGTTCGACTGCGGGTCATTACATCCTTTCTGACTTGAAAGTTTTTTTTTTTTCCTTTTTGACACGGTCTGCCATTCTTTGATTTGATGAGATTGGATTTCCTTCGGTCATGGAGGGCCTTCTTCATCAGTTAAGTCGGGGCCTTCTTCATCTGCTAAGTCGGACCAGCTTGAGATCTGGTGTTCGGGCTGAGATATGCCTGGCATTATGGTTGGATCAGTTTCTGCCTGGGCCTTCCCCTTGGGATTTTTAGGGGAAGGAGGCTCTTGCTCTTGAACATAGGCGACTTGTTCCGTTTTCTATGGTACAATATCTGTATCTTCCTCGCTTGAGGTATCATTAGCCGGCTCTATGCTTTGATGCTCAGGAAGAGCTCCTACCCACCATTTGGGTTTGCATTGATTCTTTGGGTTTCTGTTTTTCTCAAGGAGTTTCTGACAGTTGCTGGCTAAGTGCCCTGTTTCAAAACAACTTCTGCACCTAAAATGAAGATTCTCATAGTCGAGCTTCTGCGTCCAAGAATAATTAATCCCTTGAAGGGTGATTCATGCTGGGAATCCTTTACTGAAATCCATCTCTACACAGATCCGTGCATAGGTAGTGAAGCCACATTTAGTTTCTGGACTGCTACTATGAAACTTTCCAAGAGCATTTCCAATATGGCTAAGAGAAGAATCACCCCAAAAATGAATAGGCAGACTAGGGAGCCTTACCCACACGGGGGCCGTAGGGATGGAAGCTGAGGAGGGGTCGAAAGAAAGGGTCCAGAGCTGCACAGACAGACCCGACCTGCCCCAGAACCAAGGCCCAGAACTGTAGATCAAATCTCTATCCTTAGCAGAGGAAAAAATCACTACGAAGAAACCTTTTACACAAGGGCGAACATGAGCTTCGTCTTCGAGGAGAGGAGTCCATTCTGAAGCAATCCAAGAATGCAGATCTGCCAGACGAGGCTAGAGGCTGTTGAACCTACAAAACAGAGCATTAGATCTAAATAAACCTTCACAAACTGTCGCTTCCTGAGGTACAGGGATCACTGGATCTGGAGCTTCACGGACCACAGAAGAAAATCCAGAAGAGCGGCCTTGACAGACCGCGTCTTTGAAGGAGGACGGAGAGGGTATCAAGGGAGCAATAGAGGACCCACCTGTCGCTGCTGCTGGAGATGGCTGAACGGAGGAGGGAGGAGCTCCAAATGGGGAGCCAGAGGGGTCGCCTGGGCATCGAACAGAGGAGCGACTGGAGGGAGAGTTCGTGTGAGGGCCGAGCTCTCGCGAAGAAGCACGCAGAGCTACAGAGGAGGTTGCCGCCATCTCCTGTAAGGTTTCTTTTAAAAATTTGAAGGACATGGGGGTGGGTTTTGATCCACTTATGTGTGCACGGGTCACGATACCATTTAATATATGTTCATAACATTACCTTCCCCCTAAAAATGCTTTTTCCTCAAAGCATAATCACTAGAAGGCTTCCCTTGATGTCTTCTCAAATCTTTTGTGCTTGTATTTGTGACTCTCGATGAAACAAGATGATATAACCTTTGAATTCCCAAATTGACGTGTTGCATATTTTGGGGAGTGATCCATCCCAAATCTACTTTCATTGGAATTGTTTGATGATCGATTGTTCGGATGGGGATTCTCATTTTAAGATTCCTTACAAGTTGTTGATTTTGTCTTCGCTCTTTTTTAGTGCGGTAGTTTATTTGTTGGTAAGAAGAACATTTTTTATTTTCCTCTTCTCCTAGTCGTTGGTTGTAATGACTCTTGTGATTTTGATGACGATAAGGCATCCTAATCTCTTGTGAATTTTCCTTGGAATCATCTTCTTTTGATGTTTGTAGTGATTTGTCCATGTAATCATTCTTTTGAATTTGAACATCCACTGACTTTGTATTGGTTCCTTTTTCTATCGTCGAACTTTGAATGTCGGATAATTTCTTTATTGGGTCAGTCATTGTTTCCTTGTTGACTAATGATGTTTTGTGATATACCTCTTCTTGTAAAGACTTCTTATCATGCTTGATATCTTTAACCTGAGTAAATAAATCTTGATTATGTCATCTTAATTGTAAAAGTTCTTCCTTATTTTCTGACCTATTGTCTTTTTCTGATTCTAGATTCTCCTTTCTTTCATCCTTTATGATTTTAATTTGTTCAAGTAACTTCTGGTTAAGGTTCCTTATGCATGATATTTCTTCCTCTTTTTCAGTTAATTTCTCCTTGAGACCTTGATTTTCTTGTTCTGAATTTTTTTTCCTCTGCTTCTTGTCTTTTGATTTTCTGATTTTAACTAGTAAATTTTGATTATGATTTTTTAATCGTAATATTTCTTCATCTCGTTCTAGTAAGTCTTGGTCCATTTTTTGTCTTTTGGTCTTTATTTATTCATTTTGTGCGATGAGTTCCCAAATACATTCTTCGAAGTAACGATTATATTTTCCTATTAACCCATTAAAATATTTCTCCTTCTCAATTTGAAACTGTATTTTTTTATTGCTCGCTTTATAATGTCCTAGTTCTCCTTTCAATATTCGTGATTGTATTTTTGAATTATCTTGATATTATTCTATAATAAACGATTTCCCACAAATCGGACAAAAACAATTTTGATTTTTAAAAATTGTCATATACTCAAACTCCATTTGACAAAAAGGACATTTAGTCCAAAATTTCGATTTATATACGAAGTTGTCCATTTTTTTTTTTATAAACTTCAATTGGTTTTAAAATTTATTTTTAAATTTTGATCAATTTGTACCTTCAAGGTACTTTGTACTTCAAAAATTTTCTTCACTCTTCTTTTCTTTTTATCTTCACTTTCATCTCTCCAACAATATTAAATATATATATTTCCTTTACACCTTTTTTTTATACTTTATAAAAATACTTTATATCCACTTTGAGTAACCATTTTTTTTATACTTTATAAAAATACTTTTATATTAAGTGATTTAATAGTTTCTTAATTAAATACCCTTTTAAAAAGATCACCTCAGTATATACGTTACTTATCCTTTATCCACAAATAATATATAAATCTATGCACTTTTTATAACTTTGAATATGGCCTTAAGATTATTTTTATAATACCCCTTAGATAATTAATTTGGATGTACGAAGTATGAGGTCCTTTTTTTTGTTTTTTAAATAATTGGTCCTTTGTCTTGCCTTTACTTCTTGTAATTTCTTTTAATGGTTTATCTCTTATACTTTTTGCTATACCTTATTTTTTTAATAATATTTTTGTAATATATTATATATCACTTATCTTAATTTATTTTTTTAAAGACACCTTTAAATACTCTTTTTACTTTTTCTCTTTTAATTTAAAAACTTCAAATACTCTTAGTAGCTTCAATTACTCAATAATAAGTCACTTTTTTACACTTTGTGGTAACTTTTATGAAAAATCCTTTTACTTTTTTAACAACCCCACTAAAATATACTCTCTTAATAACAATATATTTTCTTTTAAAATAATATATAAATATTATCTCTTTTTATGGGACCTTTTAATAAACTCAGTAATTTTTTTTTTTAATGAATGATGGCTACCTTTGACACGAGGTTTCATTTGCGATTCTCTTTTTGACTTGTTTAACTTATATACTTCACTTTTACTCGTAAAGTTATGGAGATGCACCTTTTACTCCTCCTAACGTCTTGGTAATTGTTGGTCAACTAACGATTATGCTCCTGGGTAGGATTTCACCTTTGTATTTAATAGTTTGACTTTATAATTTTCTTATGTAACTTTTATATATATTTTTTTTTAAATAAAAAAGGTGGAACCTGCTATATTAGATAGACAAAACGTTTACAGAGTATACATAAGAGTAGGTTTGGTAATACCCAAAATGCTGTCGATTATCGGAAACCAGCATATAAAGAGGGCAAGTAGCAAATAGAACATAAAAACTGATTGGCATCTGTCCTGCCCGGAGGAAACCAGGACAGATGTCTCTGGACTAAGTTCACATAAAACAACAACAAAGTAAAACTAAGAGCCAAGAGAACATGAAAAACCTAGGTGCCTGGTGACTTGTCATCCTCACCATTCTGCCGCGTGGTCCCAGCCAGAATGACGAAAGCTTGCGCGCAGAGGGGGCATTTTCTCTTGGCTGGCACGTTGGAAAAAGTGTCGAGGAACATGTCCATGCGCTAGCCCATGAGGAGGGCCCAATGCTCCAGGTCAGACAAGTGTCCACGAAGGTCGAACATTAGTGCTAGGTGCTCCTCCCGGATGAGTGAACCATGCATGCTGCCACCCACGTCCACCGCCGCTCCAGAACCCTCATCGAACCTCCCTTGCTCCACTTCTACCTCTGCTCCCTTCGTTCCTGCTTTGTCCGCCTTTGAGTTATGGCAGTTGCAATTGTCGTCACCAGGCCATGGTATCTCCTCTACAATACAGCCGGGGGTGTCGTCTACCAGCGTCGGAGTGGGTCTGCATTTCTCCCGATGGGTCTCCGCGCGGGTCTCCTCAATAATCAGTAGGTCCTCTGGGACCGGTTCTTCCTCCACTATATAGGGGGGAAACTCCTCCTCAAAACCAACTTCCTTCATGGCTCCTGGCGCATTTTCCTTGACGTCTCGGATGCAAACAACTCCAGGCTCAGCGACAATGGAAAGCCGTGCCAATTTCTTTGCCCTGGCTTCCTTCCTGAGAATGGAAGTCGCTAGAGTCAAGGCGCGTTCCAATTCCTCCTTACGACGCCTCTGTGCCTTCTGTGCCTCCCATGCCGCGCCACGACGAGGTTTTCCTCTCTTGCAAACCATGGTGATGGAGCAGAGCAGATGTAAGTGAAGGCAGATGAACCAGGGTGAGAGCAATCGCAGGTGCGAAGCACGGGCATGTGAGCTCTGTCTCGCTGAAGTCAGAAAGAAATGCAGCGAGGTTGCACAATGCCAGGGCACGGTGAAGGCTAGACTGCACCAGTGCGTCCAAGAAATAAACAAAGCCGAGGCAGGTGCAGTCCCGCTCTTCCCAGGCAAATTGAAAGCCAAATAATCCAGAGCCGAATTCATCCTTTCACATTTAACCTTTGCCATCCCGGGAATGCAGAGGTCATAAATAATCGCTCGAGGGAAAGGTCCCTCCATCCTGCATCTGCAACGATGGCCGTCACCCATCGTTAATACATACTCGTGGGTGGCGGCCATCGGCATTTATGCCTGGGCCGAGTGCGCATCCACCTGTACCCCTATCCCTACGTGTCACCCCATCTAGGTATTATGTAACTTTTATATTGAAACACTTTGATTTTATTAATTTTTTCCTTTTATTCATAAACTGGTTACGTATGTATTTTGAATTTGCAGTGGAATATCTTCAATGAAATTTTGAGAAAAAATTGTTGGCCAACAATCGATAATCAACGAAATGCCTAAGAAGGGGCTCTGATACCAAATGAGATGAACAAATTTCTTCACACACAAATAATCCAAAATATATGGAATATTGTAGTAAAATCCATACAAACAAATATAAATATAATGTACAAGAATGAATAGTAAGATGATTACAAATGAGAATGAGGGCTCACTTATATACCCACATAGGGGTGCCCTTAACCAATAGTCATGTCCTTTGAGACATTTTCTTTCATTATTAATAATTATTATTTATTAATTATCATTTAATTATTATGTTATTAATATCTATTTTATATGTATATTTATGTTCATAACAATACCTGAAAATAGAGTCAAAATCCATAGGAGCAAATACATAGGAGGAAGGAGAAGATCAAGCAACAAAGTAAGAAACAACGAAGCAAGCAACCAATCTTATCAACTCAACACCAACCCAACAACACTTGTAAGCACCAACCTATTGCTACAATATTTGCAGGCACCAATCTATTGGAGACACTAATCCCCTCACTTGAGCACCAACTCAACAAGATATGTTTAGACACCAATTCAATGTTGAATTTTAACAATTTCCAGATCTGATAATTACTTCCTTATGATTTCAAGCAAAATTTTAATACCACTGTTATCATATAATAATTACACACTGAAAATATCAACCAAAAACTATACAGCAAAAACAATTGAATCATAGAAAGCTAACCATGCACAATAAACAAAAGGATTTTATCTTGGGAAACCCAACCTCGGGAGAAAACCCAACAAATTTTCTCTAGAAGAAATCAATCCAAGATTACAAGTATATCATCAATATGAAGAAACCCTGGGACTTGGATAAGTGTGCCCTTGAAATAAATATAACTTGGACATGATAACGCATTGAACAAAAGATGAAAAAACATAACCAAAGATGCTCCTTGCTGAAATTGTGCCTCCCCTTCTTGAACAACTAACTTTATGAGAGAAGAGAAGTTGTGAAGTGATTATGAACAAATAAGAACCAAGGCGCCTTATTTATACTAAAC
>ML794218.1:182798-219013 GCA_009831015.1 Picea engelmannii | reverse complement strand
AACAAAAGATGAAAAAACATAACCAAAGATGCTCCTTGCTGAAATTGTGCCTCCCCTTCTTGAACAACTAACTTTATGAGAGAAGAGAAGTTGTGAAGTGATTATGAACAAATAAGAACCAAGGCGCCTTATTTATACTAAACAAGTCACCTTACTTTTACTTGTGGGTCCGACTTCTTATTTTGTCCACAATAATTCTTCTAGGGGCTTCTTAAATGCTTCTTCTTCACTTATAGGGCCAACTTCTACTTCTTCTTAGTGTTTATTCTTGCTAGAAAATTTATCCATGAGCCATATTAATTTACCATCTCCTCACATGCACGTCTAATTAATATAAGACTCTAATGTTGAGTAAACCCACCGAGAATCACCTCATCACAAGAGGTCTCTTGAGCCTACATCTTCAACATTAGACTAGACTTGTAAACAAGTCAAACCTACCCTATAAAATTAGATCACTCCATCCTGGAGAAAGAAATGTGAGAGCATCTCGAGTCTCTATCACTCCTAGTCAAATAAACATGACAAATAGGAGAGAGGTTACGCCTGGGTCATTCACCATTATCCAAATTAGCATGGCCCCGTGAGTGAATGTATCATCCTCCCTTGGTCAAATCATCATGACAAATCTAGGAGAATGTCTTTGTGATGCTTCTAACTGGAGAAAATAAACACTCCCTCTTAGCGAGGGAGACAATTTTCATCAAGCCAAGATTGTATCCGAAGTATAAAATCTTCACTCTATATAAAGGCTTGGTGAGGATATGTATTGGAGCTTCATTGCTCCCTTCTGCACCATGTATCAGATGAAGTGATATTTGATCTCAACGTGCTTTGAACTGTCATGAAATATTGGATTATCCGAAATCTTGACACAACTTTAATTATCACAATGTATCAAGGTTGTCTGTAGCTCCTGATCAAATAGTCCTGCAAGAAGATTCAGAAGCCATACTGCTTCACGACTTGCGACATTAGTTGTGATATAATATGCCTCTGTTGTACTGAGTGCTACATAAGTCTGCTTCCTACTAATCTAGGATATCATAGCTAATCCTAAGTTGAAGCAACACCCCGAGGTGCTCTTTATTTCTACTGCACTCCCTGCCGATTCAGAATATGTATATCCCTCCAACATCACTTCACCACCTAAGACATACCTTAGACCATATCAAACTGTACCACACAAGTACCTCAACACATGATTTTTTGCAACCTAATGGAACTTCCTCGGCTCAACCATAAACTAGCTCAAGGTGCTCATTGCAAAGAAAATATCTAGCCCGATGTTAAATAGGTACATCAAAGATCCAATTAGCTGTCTGTACATAGTGGGATCCCTCAAATATGAATTTGAAGTGGAATCACTCAAATTATTCATATTTGTCATCGTAGGTATAGCCATGGACTTGCAGTCCATCATACTGAATCTGCTGAAGATTTCAACTGTGTAATTCCTTGTTTGAAGAAGATCTCACCTAGTCTTTGCCACACCTCCAATCCAAATAAATAATGCATCAAGCCAAGATCATTCATCTCAAACTCAGAGGCCAACTCCCTCTTGCACCCAAAAATGACCTTCTCTACCCCCGTAAGGAACAAATCATCAACATTAAACACTAAGATCAAAGGATCACCTTCAAAAACCTTGTAGTAAAGGTTGGGATCCAAATCATTCTTGGTGAAGCCCAAATTCATCAAGTATCCATCAATACTAGAGTACCATGCCCTGGGTGCCTGCTTGAGTCCAATATACAAGGTCTTTTTCGATCTGCAAACATGAGACCCCTTCCCATGTATCAAAAATCTCTGAGGTTGCTCTATGTACACTTCCTCCTCAACTACACCATTTAGGAACACAGTCTTCACATCCATATGATGTAATCTCCAACTGATAACTAAATAAAGATAAATAATAGTCCTGATGGAAGTGTACTTGGTGACTGGAGAAAAAGTCTCCACATAGTCTATTCCCTCTTTATAAGAGAATCCTCTCGCCACAAACCTCGCTTTCTGCTTCTCGATGATGCCATATGCTGCATGATTTATCTTATATATCCACTTGGAAGTTACCACTGAATTCCCCTCTAGTATTAGAACTATCTCCCACACATCATTCTTCATGATGGACTGATACTCTTCCATCATGGCATCCTTCCAAACCTCCTGGTCTACTGCTTGCTCATAACTGGAAGGTCCAAAATCAATGATGTGACTCATCAATTCCATATAATTTGAGAACATCGAAGGTCCTTTTATCTCCCTTAAAGTACCATTGGAAGATGCATTCCCCTTTGCATCATGCAAAGTGTCATGAAGCCATGCTGGCCTCTTCCTGATTACTACAACATCTCTAGGTAGATCCATTGGCTCTGCTAGCTCTATTGACTCCTCCTGATAGTCTGAAGGATGAACAACTCGACTAGAGGGATTTGTACCACCATCCTTCAGAGCATCCTTCTCCTCACTATCAATCTCCATATGAGACTCTACACTTCCCGAAGGCTACCTCAATCTGAAGTTTTCCTCGAATGTAGATCCTGTAGTCCTTTGAAGTGTCATTGTATCCAACAAAAGTACCCTTCTTTACAGAAGGTTATAAATTCATCCTCTTCTCCTTGGGCACATGGATGTATAATGGAAAACCAAATATCCTCAAATGGACAACCTCTGGATTCACTCCTATGAATTCCTCCTCAAAAGTCTTATCTACCAATATCTGGTAAGGACTTATTTTCTGAACATAAACTGTTGTGATGGAAGCCTCTTCCCATAAGAACATGGGTAGATTCTGATCATGAATAATTTCCTTGAATACCTCCACAATGGACCTGTTCTTCCTTTCCACAACCCCATTCTATTGAGGTTTGGAATTGTTAACTCCCTCTTGATCCCCGCTTCCTTGCAAAAATCACTGAAGTACTTGGAAGTATACTCTCCTCCATTATCTAACCTTAAAACCTTGATCTTCTTCCTTGTTAAGTTCTCTTCCTGAGCCTTGAACTCTTGGAACCTGTTGAAGACTTAATCCTTGGTATTCATGAAGTAGATCCAAGTCTTTCAGGAGAAATCATCAATGAATGTCACATAGTACAAGAATCCACCCAAATATGATACTGACATTGATCTGCATACATATGAATGCACTAGATCCAATATCCCTTTGGATATAATATCGTTACTCGGATACAGTCCCTTGGTATTCTTAGCAAGTGTACATCCCTTGCAAACACCCTCATGCTCTTCCTAGAGCTCTGGAATACATGTGACCATTATCCTTAATGCTGGAAAAAACCTGTAATGCAAGTGAGAAAATATTTGATGCCATAACTCACATGAACTGATACTTTCATGTACCAATGCCTAGGTTGGACACCCTAATAATATGTACAGTCCTCCCTCTCAAACACAAATCAGTCCTACTGAGTCTATGCTTGAGCCCTTAGGCCATACAAGAACTTGACCATATACAAAAGAAAATTTGTAACCTCTGTCCTCCAACACTAATATAGAGAGTACGTTCTTCCTTAATCCTGGTACAAACAATAGGTCTCTCTTGTGTAGAGAATCTCCAGAATCTAGTTGAAACAATGCTGCTCCAACTCCTTTTACTGCATACTTGTCATTATCTCCAAGTTCCACCTGTAATGTTGAGTCCTTCTCTGTTAAATATATGAGAGAATATCAGTAACCTATCATGTTCTTAGAAGCACCATTGTCTACCAATCAGGTATCACGACTATCTATAATAGTGCCTGTAAGAGCGGGGACAAAGAAATACTCATTCTGAAGTTCATCTGCAATCTCATCAAGTTTAGATTCATTTGTTTTCTTCTGTGGTGGATGCTCATCAACATAGACACTGAGAACATCCATTCCTTTTATTATGAGGACACCGAGAAGCATAGTGACCAAATGTGTGACAATTGTAGAACTTGATCCTTGAAATATCCTTCTTCTTCTATTCTTGAACTGAAGTTGATCCTCCACCTGTATTTTCCTTTCCAAAATTTCCTTTACCTTTTCCTTTTCTTGCATGAGATGCAAGATCTTGAGTTCCTTCATATTGGGGTCTTTGCAAGATGCTCTTGGACAATACTCTGGCCTCCTCTTGGACATAATCAATCAATAGTCTATCAAACTTGGGAAACTTCTCTCTCCCACAAATGCTCTGAACAAATGACTCCCATGAAGAAGGAAATCCATTAAGAGTCATGGTAACAATTTCAACATGATCAATGGTGTCTCCAATGGCATTAAGTTGATCTATCAACATGATCAATGGTGTCTCCAATGGCATTAAGTTGATCTATAAACATAGAGACCTTCATGAAATAAGTGGCAACTAAATATGACTTGGCCATCATGATATAACAAAGCTAATTCCTCAAAGATGGTTTCCTTCTAGAGTTCTTACTCTCAAACAATTCCACCAAGGCGTCAAACATCTCCATGGCAATCTTTAACTCAACAATATGCGGAATCAAATGATCTTTTACAAAATATATCAAGATCCTCTTCACCTTTTCTTCATTCTTCTTATCCTTGGATTTCTCTTCATCACTTTCTATTTATAAGACAACTTCTTTTACATAATTCTGAATCTCATTTTCATCCAAGATGAAGAGTATCCTGGTCTTCCAAGATATGAAATTTGTAGCACCATCCAACTTGTCTTCTACTTTGAGACTGGTCACGATTGCCAATAAGACTGAAACACTAAAATTTCAACCCTGAATAGATGTCAAACTGAGAGCACCAAAATATGTGCTAGCGTAAGGTGAGTATATCTGAAGAAAAATTAGTCCCAACGTTGTCCAATAAATTCTCAACGATTTCCAAAGAAATTTCAGATCTACTGTGCAATGGAAGATTTCAACAAAAGTTATGATACCATGTTGAATTTTAACAATTTCCAGATCTGATAATTTATTCCTTATGATTTCAAACATAATTTTAATACCACTGTTATCATACAATAATTACAAACTGAAAATATCAACAAAAAACTATACATCGGAAACAACATAATCATAGAAATATAGCCATGCAGAATAGACACAAGTTTTTATCCTGTGAAACCTAACCTTGGGAGAAACCCAACAATGTTTCTCTAGAAGAAATCAATCCAATATTACAAGTATATCGTCTATATGAAGAATCCCTAGGAATTGGATAAGTGCACCCTAATTGAGCACTCAACACACCCTAAAAGGCCTATGCCAATTTTTTACTTTTTGGGTACCACTTGATCTTCACACTTGCTGATTCGACTTCATTTTGAGAAATGTTTGGCTTTGATTATTATCTCAACTCTCATTATATTTTCAGGTCTGTTTGAACTTATGAAACCCCATGACTTGAATAATCCTTAACAACTAAATAAAGAATAAAAAAAAAAATCCAAAACACTTCACTCGACACACTCAGATTCGACATCGGAAGGTATTCAAAGAGGGAAAAGAGACACTCGGGAAACCTCAGTCAACGAGTGCCGATCTCAATCGACATCGACAAAAGGGAGTTTTTTTTTTCTCTAAAGTTTTTCTTAAATATATCACCGATAGTCGATTCCTCTTCAACATCGGTAAAAGATGAGGGGAATAGACGTTAACGAAGAAAGAAACGATATCACCAATAACCGATACCCGACACACTCATTGGAATCAGGGAAATCCTAAAAGGATCTCAATGAACATTCTAACCATGCTAAAGAGTTCCCCTGATCACCGATCCCCGATGCATTTTGGCATCAATACCTTTTCGAGGAAGCTGATCTGAAGAAAAACACATGATAGGTTTATTCCCGATCGCTGACCCCCGATACCTTTTCGGCATCAATGAGCTAAGGTATGTTTAAAAAAGAATAACTTAATGAAATCCCAGACTCCGAATAATACACATGGATTAGGCCACCTATATTCAACACCACATATCTGTGCGAGATCGAAGAACCATAGGGTCTAGTTTTGCCCCGAGTCATTTATTTTGGTCCCCTAAGTCCAAGTCACACCTTCGAGTCATCTTTTCCATGACAACATTATACAATTAGATTGATCAATGTCAAATATTTTGTGAGGGACATCGCTGAAAACGTTCATAACGCATCCCCGATCCCCGATCCACCCACTGAGAAAGAGACACGATGGGACATTTTAACGTTAAATACGATTAGATTTGGAGCATTTAAGGGGATAATTAATACCAAATCTCACATTAGTTGATACCTTGTGCGCCAATAAACACAGCTGTTTGAAATTACCGATAGACCACATCACCCTGTGCCTCCTCCGTCAACCCACGATGAATTTAAGTTACAAAGATTCAGGGACAGATCTGTTTTAAATTGCACTCATCACCTGAATTCAATGGATGATGCGACACAGTAAGTTATTCACTGGTTTAAATTCTCTTGAGCCATTGTAAGCGGAATCATTTTTCGTGTGAGGAAATTTAGAGCATCTGGAGAAACGAGATGAGCAATTCGAAAGATGCAAAGATCCCGTGAGTATCAAATAACCAAGTTTAGCAAGCTTCAGGTATGTATCCAAGTCTATGGATTGTACATGTTTACACTTCGTATATTTTTTATTTGGTTTTGTCCTTTACGCAGTCTCTGAAGGTTTATTTTTTATTGCAGGTACAATGTCTCCAAGAAATCCAACCACTAGATGATCGTCGAGGCGCCGAAGCTGAAAGAACCAGACTTAGGTGAAGGCTCTTCTCCAGGGGTCGTAAGATAATTAGAATACATGTCGAGACTAGATCCTGTCATCAAAACATCGACGAAGAAGGCTTTCATCCAACCTCCGACCTTTGGAGATACAGAGGCAAGCACGGGGACCAAGGCGACACTCCCACATTGGGGAGAGATCTTAAAAAATATCACCCGGAAGGAATACCCAGAATATATCCCACATATTGACCTAGATGTGAGAGTGCTCAATGATGAGGTGTTCCTGAATATCCAACGGTCATACCTGCATATGGTGGCGAGAAAAACCCCTATTTTTCCATGCATAGAACTTTTGAAGTGGCTCATCGACCACACAGACACACAAAAGTGTTTGATCAATGATGATAATGGTGGTTATGTTGGAGTGTTCTTACCGGTCAAATTCCAGAAGTATTACAATATTAGAGACCCCGAGGAGCAACTGAATATAGATTTTTTCGTAAAAATCTATGAGCGCCACGACACCAACTCGGTGATGGCCTCATGGTGGAGAGAAGATAAGAAATACACCAACGAGAGAACTGGCTGGTATCAGACGACCAACTTAAGGGAGCCATACATCTACTTGATGTCTCTCATCTGCCAATTATATAGGGAGAAGGACTGCTCTAGATCTTCAGAGGCATGGATGCCTCTAGCTTATACAATGGCCATTTCCAGGAGCGACTTCAATTGGGGAGCCATCATTTCTAAGAAACTAAGCGTCTGCATACAACCGACTGAAACGCCCAAGGAAGAAGAGACACCAACCTTCTACATGGCTTCATATTTACTTGATGTCATGTGCGCCAGAAACATTTTCCCCGGCATGAACCTGAGTTGGCACGTCACAGAGCTCCCGGTCCATGTATATTTCAGCATCCTATGGGAGAACAGGTACAAGAAATATTACTCGCTCATCTGCGATGAATTCATCGCACGTATGTATTTCATTCTTTTTAAGAAAGAGTGCCCGAGACTATCGGTTGCGGCCAAAAAGATGATATCAAAAGTGGGCCACTGGTATTTGGACGAGTGCAATACCTACATCAGGGTGTTTGGGGCTACCAGAGCACCACACCTCCTACCAGCGCATGTCCCTGACTGGATTGTGGTCGGAGAGATATGCTACCAGACCATCCTGCAAGGCTACAACGCTACTCTGGTCAAGGACAAGAAGCGAACGTTCATACCTTATGGTTTCCATGTAGGATTATACATGGTGAAAGACACCGCTCTAGCCAAACAAGAAGGGTTGAGCCAATTAGAGTTCATATTCCAGACGGGTTGATTCCGTAAACACGATACAAAGGGTTTGGTCATGAAACATGCTTTGCAAGTGTCATCCTGCTGGGCATACGCCCACGACAAATTTGAAGATGAAGTCTTCATGAAAAATGCGCAACACTGGTATGAGGTGGTGGTGTTGGGCTCGTGATTTGGATAAATTAATGATGATGTTTAGATCCTTTTCGTTCGATATTATATGTGTATTTTACTATTTTGAATAAGTTTTGAAGGATTCTTATACCAAATCGTCATAACTTACACTAGGTACGTATAATTGAAGTTTGTGATGGTTTTAAGTTTAATTCAACATGATGTAATGATTCCAAGGAGCTAATACGTGATCTGTGTGTCACAGGGAAAAATCACATGGCATTTTTCCATCCAACAACTCATCCAACACTATTACATGCAACTAACTTAAATATTAATTTGTGGGAGCATGAAGTGGAATCTAAAAAATTTGGCACATGGGTTTTGTGTGTACTATTCCCAATTAGGTCCTATGTGGGCCGTTACATGAAATTATGAATGGATTGAGAGAAGTTTGTGGTTTTCAATTTAGAATCCTGTACTCCATCTAGCACTACGTCTGACACTCCATCCTGCACTAAAACCATGGTTGAGTTGGTGGTTGTTATATCGACGGCCTGTGATGGGAAAATAAATGACATGGGTTTTACTCATGCTCATGGCCTCCAACTACTGAGATTCTGACAACTTGGATTGGGTTGTTATGATAAGCATTGATTGAATCACTTAGTTTCTAGAAGCCACCGGTGGTTAAAACCCATTTAGTGTATTTTATTGTTTTTAGAGGAGGTCAACCCTTCCATTGGTTGACCTCTCAGCTTTTAACATCTATAAATACCATAACAGTGGTTAAACAAATAGAAAATGATAGTTAAGTTTAGAATTGTGAAGTTATCATTGTTTTTGTTGTTTCAAGACAATTTCATAAACTTGTGTAAACTGTGTTTTTAATTTAAATTCTGAAATCATGTTGCTTGAGCTCATGATTCACTGTTGAGGAGTAGCCACGACCTGCTAGGGGTCCCACCAGTGGTCTAGGTGAATATTTAGTTAGTTAGCTTGTGAATTCAAGTAGTGTAATTGTTATTTCTTTTATTTCTTGTACATGTGTTTTTATCATTTTTACTTACTGTGTAATTGTTGTTCATAGCTTAATTGTTTTAGTTTCTTATTGCAGGTTGATTAGGAAGGATAATGTTAATATTCCATGTCTCTTTAATTAAATATGAAATAATATTAAGCTTAAGCCACTAACCCCTGTGTGATTAGATGATAGTTAGAATTTATGTATGCTGAAATAGTTAGAAGTTAAAACATAGTTAAAACAGAGTAATTGAGTTAATAGTTCTTTGGCAAAGTTTCAATGGATGGATAATTGTTAGTTTTGATTTTGATCCATAGTTTGCTTATTTAATTGTTATTTAGTTTTCTTATATAGTTTGCTCAATTAGTTTGCTTACTAATTCTCTTGTCATATGCTGAAATAGAAATAGGATTTGAGTTATGTCTTTATGAGTATATCCATTTGCAATTTAAATTGTTAAAATAGGATTAGTTTAATTTACTTTATGGAATTTCCATCCTACATCTAAATTGCAATTTCAATTTGAAGTTTCCTTTTGAGTTTAGTTCTTAGTTGTAAATCTCTAGTAGCATGAATTTTCTTACATTAGCATATGAGTACATTTGAATTCAGTAGAGTAGTGTTTTCATATTGTTGATGGTTGATGCATGAATTGAAGAATCACATGGATTTTCAGGGTAGTTGATGTTCCTTCTATAATGGATAAGTTCTCATTAGATTGCCTGATTCATACCTTTCACTTTGCTATAGAAGTTAATTTTGATTTTATCCCTCTTGAGTTATCATTAATTGTTAAATGCCATCGTGATATCACAAGACATCGAAGACATAATCATCAACACTATATTTGAAGTTTTCTTGCTATTGTAGATTAGAGAATAATTTTCTTGTTATTGTAGATTAAAGAGTAGTTGATGTTTTTAATTCAATAGATTAAGATTTCCTTTCGTAGATTAGAAGTAATTATGAAGTTTATCTTAAGAATAGAGTTCACTTGCTTATTAATTTGATTAGTTACTTGTTGGGTAATTTTGATTAGTTTACTTGCTACAAAAGTTTCCATAGGTTAGTTATTTGAGTGCTTATTAGTTTACTTGTTGCATAAGTTTTAATAGGGTAGTTGCTTGTTTGTTTACTTGCTTTAATAGGGTAGTTCCTTGCTTGTTTATTTTCTTACTTGTTGCTTCTCATTGAATTTGAATAGATTAATTAGATTAGTTTGTTGTTGTTATTGATTAAGTTAAATAGATGGCTTGCTTTTTCTCATTAGTTTGATTAAGTTAACTTGTTCATTTTAGGGTTTTCATTTTCTTTCTTAGGACAATCCATCGATCCATTGTTCAAAATTTACTTAGGGTAAATAGTTTTAGTTCCTTGATAGGGTTTTCTCATTAATAGTCTTTGCTTAAGTAGATTATCTCTCAGATAGCCCATTTCCTTAATTAGACTACACTACCTCTAGCCTTTCTGCCTTGGCACATATAGTGCTACAACTCTAAGTTTACTTACCCTGGGTTGACAATTTAGTTGAGGGTTTTTAGTGCATATAGAACACCCATCATTTTTGGCGCCGTTGTCGGGGAGTTGTCTCAAGGTAGGAAATAATTAGGAGATAGATCATTTCTAAACCTTAGCATTAGTTTGGTGGTAGGGGAACTTTAAGATGAGAGGTAAGAACTTGCGCATCTGCTATAGCAGGTTCCCCCAAACCCAATGGTAGTTTTTCTTTTTGTTTTTGTTTGCTTTCATGAATAGACCTAGAGACCCAAAAGGTAAATACATTAAATCTAAATCAAACCTTTCAACCAAGGTTCCTTCCAACCTTTTTGGGGGAATGAACATTCCACTCATAAAATTCGCAGATTGATACCAAAAAATAGGAGCTAGCTCAACCCAAAGAGCTAATGTTGTCCCTGAAGAGATTAAGATTGGGAGCACTATAGAACATAAAATTGAGGCATCAGTAATAGTGGGACAATAGGTAAGACCACTCGAGCCTTTCACAGAACCAAATAATACAACCTTTGTTTTCTTACCACCATTAGGGGATCTTAATTTTGAAGATATCATAGACCCTGAACAGGTGAATACTTTGTTTGGTAGTTTAGCCAATATAATTGTCTCTCAAATTGACACAGAAAATTTGGCACCAATAATATCAACCGACTTGAGTAGAGTCCTAGATATCCAAGCAGTAGGAAGGCCTTCCCATCAGAGAGATACCTTTCTTAGACAAAAACCTTGAGAGACCTTATTCTCTTCAAGGATAAAACCACCTAGGTACTCTCTTTTTGGAAACCAAACTAGTATGAATGATCAGGAGGATCATAACAATGTAAGACATGGGGAGGAAGAAGAAGATGGAAACCAAACCGAAACTACCTTTGGGTTTCCAATTTTGGACACCACACCGAATGCCAATATGAAAAATATTTCCCTCTCAGCACTGCCCACCTTTTACGGTAAAAGCAATGAAGATCCGGATACCTTCCTATTTGAATTTGACATCTTGTGTAGGAGCTACAACTACTTACAATATGCCCAGAAAGTAAAACTCTTTCCTTCCACCCTCAAGGGCTTTGCACTAAGATGGTTCATGGGGTTGGGAGAATCTAGTATTAGGTCTTGGGAAGCCATGAAAGATATATTTCTTAAAAAGTACCAATACTACTGCAATACCAAGGAGTCTTGTAATGACATTTTCAAAATCCAACAGTTAGAAGATGATAATCTCGAGGATTATCTGGAACGATTTGCTTATATCTCCCAGAAATCAAAATATCATGACCTTCCAGATGATGCAGTTAGGGATATTTTCCTTAAGGGAATTTCGGAGGAATACCTAGAGATACTTAACCTAATGGAAGTAGGTGACATCTCCCACAAACCATTTTCTGAAATCTGTGAAATGTGTAAAAATTACTCAAGGACTAGAGATAAAGTAGGAAAGAACGTTCATGACCCTTATAATAGAAACTTAAAACCAGTTAGTTCAGATGGTATCACAAGAGAATCAATAGGGAACCTTTTAGAAAACTTCAAGACAAATATCTTAAGCACAATAGGTTCCCAGTTGGACACCCTAAAAATTAAAAATAAACAGGAGGAGGAAAATACAAAAATGAGCATATATTGCCCAAGATGTAGGAGGAAGCATTCCTCAAGGGAATGCCCATTGGATAATGTTGGAAGCAGGCCGAGGTGGAAAGAAGGACGATCGTGGGGAAAGAAAGCGTGAAGAAACTGAAGTAACAGTTGGAGGAAAACACAACATGTGCACATGAAAGAAGGCGTGCACAAGGAAAGTGACAACTGGAAGGAAGAACAACACACACGCATGGGAGGAAGACCTAACATCAATAGGGTTAGGGTTTTGGTAATATATTGTAAATGGCTGAAGAGACCAAAATATATAAATATAGATAAGTAGTAATCATAGGGAGTTCCTTCTTGTTAGTTCAATTTTGCATTGTTACATCATAGATATGCACGATTCGATGCAAATTGTAGTGTTGTTATGTACTATTTTGTAATCCGTTGAGCTAGAGGAGAGGAGAGAAGGAAGATCTGAGGATTATATCGTAGGCTGAGGAGCCTGGTGTGATCTAGTTTGCCTCATATATTTCTTACCCATCTGAGGAGAATTGTAAGCATGCGACACCGGATATGCAAAACTACCATAATAAAAGAGCCAAGAGCCAAATCTTTGTGGACATAGCCCAGGAGGGGGTGAACCATGGTAACATCTGTGTAATGGGATGAATGCATGCATATCTTTAATGTATTTTCAATAATTATTTGTTATGATTAATGAATGAATGAGTTGTTACAGTTCTTGCTTAATTACTATTGCAAGATTGCGGGAATAAGTCGTGAATAACAGTGGGTTGAAATCACAAGTTATAATAAATGGTATAGAAGACAAATCCCATATCTTTCTCTCAACCCCAGGATATAAACACATGAATCTTACAACCACCCATTAAATCTATCTCGGGTGAGACTGCACGACACATTCTGTGTTTCCTTCTGGTTTACTACGAGGGCCGATAGTTTTAGAGGCTTTTGTTGGAAACCCGAAAGACATGAACCCTGGGTCAATAACTCAGATGATAGAGTAGAACTAGAAATTAGTAACTCCTATGTTCTGTTGGGACGATTAATGTGTCGTCCCATCGGTCCTTTTCTTTCTTTAATTTCTCCTAGTGTCGTCATGTCATGCTGCTTTTGCCGCCTTTCTTTTTCCCGCTTGTTTCCCTTTGTATGTAACCGTTGTTCTTGCCTTTGCCGAATTCATGTTTCTAATTTCATGTGGCCCTTATATCTTTGGCGTATTTCACCCTTTTTAGTTTTGTTTCCCCTTTTTTTTGTTTTTTACTGCGCAGTGGGTGGTCGATTGTCCTTGTACAACTTCATTCGGCTCCCATTGAACATTCCTGTTATTTCTGCCCCTGCTAAATCTCTTAACTGTAGAACACCTCCATCTGTGACATATATTACTTCATATGGTCCTAACCAATGCAGTCTAAGCTTTCCTGGGTGCTATAATGATTTGTTGTCATACATCAATACTAGATCTCCTTCCTTGAACATTTTCTTCTTGATGTGTCTATCATGCCAATCTTTGTCTCTTGATTTCTCCACTTGTTGATGGAATCTTGCCAAGATTCGGTCTTCCTCCATGGTCAATAACTGATTCAATCTCTCCTGTATCGTGCCTCATGTTGTCATTTGTGTGATAGCTGCTACGTGCAAGCTGGGTACTAAATATTCTAATGGTACTACTGCTTCTTGGCCATAAACCAGTTTAAATGGTGTGTGCCCTGTCAAATTTTTGCATGTAGTCCTGTATGCCCATAATACTGCTGGTACTTTGAGGTCCCATTCGTCTCTGTTGATGTTACAAATATTTTTCAGTGCATTCTCCATAATCTTGTTGAAGGCTTGCACTGTGCCATTTGCCTCTGGATGATACAATGTGCTCTTCTGATGATGGACTTCAAACTCTTCAGTCATCACACAGATGGTGTTGTTTATGAAGTGCGTGCCTTGGTCTCTCATAAAAACTCTTAGGCAACTGAATCGAGTGATTACTTGTTCAAACCAAAAGTGTGTGGTTGTTTCTGCACTGCAATCTTTTACTAGTGTGGCTTCCGACCATCTTGTTAAATATTCTGTTGCAGTGATAATGTACCTAGCCCCTGTTCTTTTTACCGATGGGTTGATTGGTCCCACAAATTCTATTTCCCACTTGTAAAATGCCTGTAATGTTACTTGTGGTCGTAATGGCATCTCTTCCATTTTGTTGGGTTTTCCTACCCTTTGAAAAACATCACATCTTTGACAGTACTCCTTCGAGTCTCTGTGAATCGTTGGCCACCATAGTCCTGCGCACAATACCTTCTGCGCGATACCTTTACTTGCATAATTCCCTCCTATTCCCTCATGGGATTCTGCTAAGACTCTTGGTCTTTCATGCTCTAACGTGTATCTTTGCAAGATGCTATCTACACCCATTTTATATAAATGTCGGACAATCAATTGATAGTCAACAACAAATACTACCAGGTTTTTCTTCTGCGTGGTGCTACAATCTTGCGATGAAGTACCTACACTCAAGTACTGAATGATATTTGCGAAGTATTCATCAACAATCTGTACTAATAATAACTGTGCATCTGGAAATTTGTCTTCTAAATTTGTAGGTTCTTCTCCATTTGTGATCCTCGATAGGTGGTGAGGTCCTGCATTCAATTTCCCTGGTTTAACTATTACTTCAAAGTCAAATTCTTGGAATAGTAGTAACCATTGATAGATTCTCCTCCCCAAAAAGTGACTTGTTGACGAGGTATTTCAAGGCTGAGTAATCTATGAATATTGTAAAGTGCTTTCCCAATAAGTAATGTCTGAATTTTTGTAGTGCATAGACCATGGCTAGGCCTTCTCTTTTTGTCATGTTATAGTTCTGTTCGGAGTCGATAACTTTCTTCTTCGAAACGCTATTGGGTGATCCAATTCTCCTGTTCCTGGCTGTGCCAAGATAGCTTCGAGTGATATCGCTGATGCATCTTCATGCACGTGGAATGTCTTTTCCCAGTCTGGAAATACTAATATCGCCGTAGTAACCATCTTTTCCTTCAAGGTATCTAGACCATGTTGACACTCGCCATTCCACTAAAACTCCATATCCTTCCTAAAAACATTTTCCATTGGTGTTGTGATTGTGCATATCCTTTGATGAATTTCTTGTAATATCCTGTGTGTCCTAATGTTGTTCTTAGTTGACAAGATGTTTTTGGTGCTGGCAAGTTAACAATGACTGCAATCTTTGTCAGATCTACCAATAAACCTTGTTTGCATACTATGTGGCCCAATAGTATCCCAAACAGTGTTCCAAATATGCATTTCTTGATATTTAGTGATATCTGGCACTGCCTACATCTTTCTAACATCATTTGTAAAATTTCCACATGGTCTTTCAATAGGTTGTAGACTGTCCAATCATCTAGGTATACTTCAAGAAATTGATGGATGAATTCCTTAAACGCAAGAATGACTACTCTGGAAAATATTGCTGGTGCATTCTTTAGTCCAAACGACATGACTATGTACTGATAATATCCCCATTCTGTCACAAACGTGGTCTTGTGTCTGTCCTCATGTGCTATCTTAATCTGGTGTTAGCCCGAGAATAATCTGGTGGTAGCCCAAAAATCCATCAGTGAATGAGTATGCTTCATGTCCTCCCACGTTCTCTAACACTTCATCTATGAATGGTGTAGGGAATGGGTCATGTAGGCATGCATCGTTCAACTTCCTCAAGTCGACACATATCTTGATCCCTCTTCCTTTTTTCTTGTCTTGTACTACCATCGGGCTTATCCATTATGACTCCTCAACTAGTTCTATGATGTTGGCTTCGAGCATCCTGTCAATATCATCTTTAACTTTCTGTTTGTATATGGGGTTCAGTCTGTAGGGTCGCTATCTAATAGGTCTCTCTTAAGGTCTGAGTGGTATCTTCATTTCTCCCAATTCTTCGGCTATACCCTTCATCTCTGTGAATGTTGTGGGAAAGAGGTCACTGTATTCGCGTAACAACTTTGTGATACTTTCTAATGTTTGATAATCCCAACAATATATAATGCTGGTCATTTTGGGCTGTTCCGCTGTCCCGATGTTAAATTTATTTACCTTGATTGGCATAGAAATGACTTATGATTCGATGGTTGGGCCCTCCACATCTCTTTCGCCTTCTACTTCTTCGATCTGAATATTGCGCTGATCCTCTTTGTCTGATGCTTCCTCCTATACATGGTAACATGACAACAATTCCTTTACTATCTGTTTATTCCACTGGTGCTCTTCTGTGATAAATTCTATTTCCGATTCTTTGAGGAATATTATTCCTCTGATTCGTTTAAGGGTTGCATCTATGTTGGGTTTCTCATGCTCAAATGAGAAAGTGACTGTGAAATTCTGTCGCAATGTCGTCCATGTTGTAGTTCCTTTGCGCAATTCTTGGTCCATATACCAATTCGTTGGTATGCCCTCTAGAGTATGTATGAAATGATGAGGCCATTCCTCTGGTGGTGTCATTTTCCATAGCGTTCTACATGCCTCCAAGTGTTCCATTGGTTCTCTATGTCCTTCGTATTTTTTTTGTTTGTTGTTTTTCTATTCTGCGCTGAACCTTAAACGCGGTAACTAGATACATTGTACTAGTATGTGATTGTATCTTTGTCTACGCTCCACCATCTTGCCGATGTGGCATTTAGTGTTAATTCAAGTGCTAACAATCTCTTGTTCTCTAACACTACGTCTTCGTACTGTGTCAAGAATGTTTCCAAATCATTTATTCCATGGAAGCTGGGTGGTTCTCTGATTTATGTGCCTATACATCTTACTAAACGATCTATTATTGCACATCTTCGCGTGGATACTTCATGTAGCCTCTGCTGGCAGTTCTCTAAACCGGTGTTTGAGTCTGTTTCACATGAAGTAATGATCCGCCAACTGAGTACCCCGTCTGCAGTTGGGTTTACGTAATCCTCATTGCACGCAATTGTTCTGTACAACTGGTCAATTTCCTCTAAGTCTAGGCAAGTAGGTTCTACAAACCTCTCCCCTTCTAATGGGTCTAATGGCGCGATGAACCTGTATTATCTGGACTCAAATTTCATTTTCCTGGTCTTCAAATTGATTATGGTTTGGTTGTCAAACGCCCAATCCAGACCAAGCAATGTCGGGTAAGGTGTTGTGTCGTCCACTATTTCAATGACTTCAAAATATGCTTTAGTGTGCACTCCATCAAGATCTACTGTCACTCCTTTCAGTCTACCTATTGGTAGGACTTTGTGTTGGTTTGCTAGTTTCAATTGAACATGTGAGTATCCTAATGTGGGCTCTCCCATGCATTTCCATGTATTCTTTGGTAATACATTCACTTCAGATCCTAGATCTAGTATAATGTCTCCCATATTGAAATCCCCAATGTTAGCATTCAGTCTAAATTCCCTACTTGTCCTTCTTTTTGTGTGTAGGTGATTAACTGTTTCAGGTTCTAGCTTTCCTTTCGTCTCACTACTAGACTTTTCTAGGATGTTTTGCAATATTTTCATGGATGATCGATCACTTAATACTTTTACACATGATTGAAAAAGGCCTTTGATTGTACTTACTTGTCCTGTGGGCTGCATTTCATTTGTATGATCCAATGATGGAGGCATCTCATATTCTGGTGCTTCCTTGTGTGGCTGCGCAGTTGAAGTCGACGTTGTGTCCTCCTTCTGAAATTGTTGTTTGGCCTCCTTAAAGGTCTCCTTTTACTTTTGCGCGTCAAACTACTTTCTTGGTTAAGTGTTCTTCTTTACCCATTGGTTCTGCGTTGGTTCCTGTAGGACTGCGTTAGTGCTTGTTTTAGCTCCTCTGCGGGTAACTATGTTGATATTAAGTCCTTCATCCCTTGCTTCGACTGAAATCCACTGAACATTCTGATTGTTCTAGTTCCTCGTTTCCTGAATCTTCACTAGTAGTGTTAGACATTCCTTTGTATCATGGTCTAATGCACGAAAATACATACAAGTTGGTGGAAGCAGACATTCCCTTGCATAGTGTCCTGGTTGCTGAAAATTGTGACATGTGACTGGTCCTCTACCTCGTCCGAAACCTCCTTTGGCTCATCCTCCTCTTATGTAGCCTGCTCGATCACCTCTCGGCGTGTTATAATGAGGTGCCTGATTATACTGCATGGTATTGTATTGACGTTGTGTCAGGTTGTATTGCGGTTGCACGTTATTGTATGGTTGTTGCACAATATTATACTTCTATTGCATAGTTTTGTATGGCGCTTCGGCTTGATTGAACTGTGGAGATACTTTCCTAGTCATCATTTCATCCTGTACCCTATATTCATCTGGTCTCCTTTCTTGCATCAGCTCCATAGTTCTACAATCTTTATCGTCGTGGCCCACTAACTTGCAAAAGGTGCAATAGGAAGTCTTTAGAACTGTCTGGTATTTTTGCATCATCGTGCAGTGATAAGGGTCGTGGCCTAGTTTCTTGAATATTTCACACCATAATCCTCCCATTGGTAATGGATTCGGAATCCCTGCTGCCATGTACTACACAAACATTGGACATTCGTTCTTGTGGTGTCCTTCCGTCCTACACGTGGTACACCAAACGACTTCTTGTTTGTCCTTATTCTTATTCTGGTTAAAATGGAACGTGAGATTATTCATATCCTCCTTCAGTTCTTCAATAGCTGGGTATGTCTATTGGTATTGGTTTTCTTCCAGTTGCAAGGCTGCCTTCAGAGCCTTTGCCTGCATTTGAAATTTCTGTTGTCGTAAAGGGTATTTTAAGTGTGGGAGTAGTGAATTGACAAATAGGTGTTGATGTTGCATATCGATCATGAGGTATTTTAAGTTTCCCTTTAGTCGCTTGAATCTCTAGTCAATCTCCCATATAGACTCTCCTAGTTTTTGTCTTATTTTTATCATCTCATTCATATATTGATCCTCTGAACTCGACTTCTGGAACTCATTAATCAATAACTTATTAATTTATTCTAGTGTCCTGGTCGTACCAGGGGAAATGTTTGTGTCTAGACTCATGTACCAGTCTAGTGCATGGTCTCTTAGTGTAATAGCTAGTTGCGTGAGTTTGGTATCTTCATCAATGATCTGTTTTGCTTCCCAGATCTTTGCATAGATGAACAAGTGCTTCTCAGGGTCTTCTGCTGCTTCTCACTGAAATTCTGGTAACCTTATGGTAGGATCATGTCCTACCATTCTGAATACTGAACTACTACCTTCTCCACACGGTGTAGATACTTAACTAGTGCTGCCTGAATTGGCTCCTCCATTTGATGTTCCTTGTGTAACTGTACTTCCTCTGAACTGGGGGCGTCTATATGGTGGTGTTCTCTTTGGTGTATTAGTCTCACATGGGTTTATGGGTTCCACACTGACCTTAATATGGATAGGATGGATGCCTTCTCCTCCCGTTCTTATACCTCTCATTTTCCTCTGGTATGTTGTGCGCATGATTTCCTCAATCTTCTCAACATCCCGGAGATCCTCTACCTCTTCCTCATCACTCTCCAAGCCTTCCCTTGCATCTATATATCTCGTCTTGGTGTTCGCCTTGTATTGGTAGGGTGATCCACTACGCGTTTTTCCCATTGATGCCAAGATCCACTTGATCTAGTCGTCGTCCATCATGATCGGGTCCAAGGGTTCCTCCTCCATATTTCCTTTATCCTTCCCTTCTTCCATTTATCCTCACTCTGTTAGTGCTTCCCCCCTTCCCCCATGCACGCAGGGAAGTTTAGCTATCTGATTCCATTGTCATTACCCCTTTGTTATATAACAATATCTTAATAGAAGTATACAATGATTGAATGTACCTTCCTCGAGGTACACATAGAAATTCTTGCTCCACTGCACTGTATGACTTCGTTGTGTCCACGAAAAACTCTGTTATGAAGCCTTCCACAATACTGTCAAGCCAAAAGACCACTACGCGGGTGAATTTTTTGTTCACCTGTTGTAACTTCCCAATCTGTACTAGGGTCCAATCTAGCTGTCGAATCTGGTCTGTCGTGTGGTTATCCTTCAACCTTAGTATCCACTCCTACAGTAGATATGGAAAATCATAGAAAAAGACTTCGTGTAAATCAATAAACACGTATTTGTCCAAATATTTGCGAGGTGTGATTCTAGGGTTTCTATTGTCTTTCTGTGCAAACTCTAGCTCTTTTGTTCTCAACCAATTTTCTATTTCTTCTTTTGTGGGGTTCCATGGTCTCAACATCCCCTTCTAATGGCTCATTTCTCTCTTCTTTTCTTTGCTCGTTTCTTGCTCCTCCTATCTCATCTACTCAATCCTCCTCTGTTCCTTCCAATGACAAGAGAACCATTTGTTGGTTACTAATTACTGGTTCTACTCTATCATCTAAGTTATTGACCCAGGGTTCATGTCTTTTGGGTTTCCAACAAAAACCTCTAAAAATATTGGCCCTCCTGGTAAACCAGAAGGAAACGCAGCAACACGCAAAATGCGCTACGCAGTCTCACCCGAGATAGATTTAATGGGTGGCTGTAAGACTCATGTGTTTATAGCCTAGGATTGAGCGCAAGATATGGGATCTATCTTCTGGACCATTTATTATAACTTGTGATTTCAACCTACTTTTATTCACGACTTATTCCCTCAATCTCGCAACAGTAATTAAGCAAACACTGTAATGACTCATTCATTCATTAAGCATAACAAATAACTACTGAAAAGACGATAAATATATGTATGCATTCATCCCATTACACAGATCTTACCATGGTTCACCCCCTCCCGAGCTACATCCACAAATATTTGGCTCTTCTCTCTTGGTTCACCTCCTCCAACCATCCTTACCCTCAATTTCCATCGAACATTCTGCAACTTCTGCCAAGTTTTGTTCCACCACCTTTACCTCCTATTCCACAACAACAACCGCAACAATACCAGAATGCAAGCTCCCTAAAACCGACATTATTACTGGCACAACCAGTGCCCAATCCCAATAATAAACCAACTCAACCTCTTCATAATGTTGGGTTTCAAACCTCCCCCTGTTCTTGAAAATTTTTCTGAATTTTCGATTGTACATATGTAAATAATTTTGAATTTTGTTGATAGACAATTCTAGATATTTCTGTAGGTATTTATTTCATCAGGGATAAACAATTTCAAGGAGATTTAAAAGAAGGATTTTCTTCAAAATATTACTATACTTGAACCTTTTTCTCTATCAAGCATCAATTGAATAATGACTTGCTGTAATTAGCCATATTTTTGCAAAGATTTTCATCTTCTTTTTTAGCAGCTACTCTTGAAAGTATTCACCACTATATAAGGAAGTGATACCGTAACCATCAAGATTAGAGGTTACTCGTACAATTTTCCCAAGAAACTTGAGAAAGTGAGTAAAGTATCTTTATTAAAAAGTACCAAGGAGGCTTGATTAGCGGTTAGCCATGGAAACATCAAAAAGGGGAAGAAAGTGAGTTGAGCCTAAAGATACCTTTCTGTTCTTTCCCAATGGTACCATCCACTACACACTAAAAATGCTTGATTATATCATATATTTATATAGGTCACATCCGCTTAAGTACCCCTTACATCAGGACAATCACTAAGGAATATATAATGAAAAGTCATCCTCTAACATAAATACCATCCCAATTAAAAAAGAAGAAGAAGAGAGAAACATTGTTTTCAAAGTTGTCCCCCCATCTTCTTGCACAAAGCAATCTTATATTAAAATCTTAAAAGATGGAGGGCTAGTCTTTGAGAGTGTAAGAGGATAACCCATCGAGATACTGGACAGGTCTGCTGGCAGCGGGTACCGGCGTGTGGTATGACTAGGTAAACCCGCAAGAGTATTGAACATGCTTGCTGGTAGCGGGGCATTCTACCTAGAGAGGATGATAAACTGACAAAAATAAATAAGAAATTTAAACTTGTCCTGATGTACGACATTACTTGTAGACAAAGCCGAAACAAAGTATGTATGGTCAAGGTAAGGTTAATGAACTCCATAAATTTTCCATTGGGAACTAAGTTTGATACTATCTTGAAACTCTGTTGCCTACCTCTTCTTATCTATACATAAGATCTCTTATCCTATATGTAGGGCCATCTTCTAATCGTCTCGTCAGACCAATCTGTGAAATTTATCTCTACACTTAACAAGCTATAAATCTTTGGCTATTGGGAGAATTGACTGGTTTCCTATATTTTTGATTGTGAGGTGTCACAATACTTAGGTGTGGGGGAGGGGTTTCATGAGTTGACAAATGATAACACTGCCTAGAAGAAGTAAAATCTTTCTAAAAATTTATGTGTATTGTTTTCATGATACAAGCTACTACATCAACAATTACTTTGTTTCGAAATGCTAATTCCCCGTGTGTTATAAATTGATGTACATTTCCTTAATAGACAACTTACCTAGTTTATTTTCCTTACACACTGTTCATTACAGAATTGAGATTACATGTCTTATGCGATATAAAGGAATGGATCGAGTAAGCATGGTGGAAAAATAAATAATAATGGAACACTCTGCCTCTGCTCCTATTCACTGTGACTGTCAAAATCATTCTAAGACTGCAGGCTATCCATTAGAGGAGGAATAAAATTGCATTTCGCATAGAGGTAATAGATGAAGTGTCGTATGAGGTGCCATTTCAAAGACCATATGAGGTGTCAGACAACATGCCATATGAAAGTATACACCAGTAACTGTCCACAATTTCAGGTAACCAGGAATCAATTGCATTTATTTGAATTAGTTCATGGAAATTAAGACTAAATGATGCAAACCTTAGACATTTTTGTGATCAAATTTCCAAGTCAAAGACTTGGACATTGATCTAACTCTTTAATCATTACGATTGCCTCCCAAAAGATGCCTTCAAATTTGAAATCGACACACTCATGTTCACAGATGGAAACTCTTGCATGTGAATTCATTGATGAATGCAACCATTCCATCCTGGGTGCATTAAAAAATGGAGGGATCGCTCAATTCGTTATCACATTGATGAATTCCTCTTAGCCTCTGTCTCATTGCGTTCACCTCTGTCTACATTGCGCTCAACCTTTTCTTAAATCACACTCAATCTCTGCTTAATAGTGCTCATCCTTGGACCGATTTCACCCATCCTTTGTCGAATTTCCCCCTCTGCCCATTTATCCACACTATCACCATGCCCAAACGATATGAGTCATCCTCCTATGTTGACCTCTTCACCATCCCCGAGTTCTCACGGTGTAAGGAAGTGTTCCTTCGTGTAGGCTGGGGTCCATTCTTGTCTCATTTGCAGGGCCACGATGATGGAATCTCTATGAAATTCTCCCTTGGATTTGATGGAAAGATGATACGCATGGGGTCTGTCACCTTTGAGGTCTCTGAGGAATCCATAGCGACAACCACAAATCTTCCAAGAGTTGGGGATAGATGGTTTAAACACCACTAGTGCCACGATCGAGCTATAACAAGGTTTTCAAACCTGAATTCCAGAATATCTCTGGAGCTAAAGGATACTCCAAGGAGTGGATGAAAGAGGAGTTAATTAACCCTCTCATAGTCATCACTAGACTGATCACATGTGAAGGTAGATATTCCGTCTTTAAATCCTGTCACTTTCGATTATTAGCTCACTTTCAGTTCAATAAGCCATTGAATTTTCCCTTTTAGTTCTTAAAGAGTCTTGAGAAGATGTCTTCCCAAGTGAGGAAGAATGTAACCAATCCCCATAATATCCTATTTCACCACGACCTTATCAAACTATTTGTCTTAGCCTAGTTGGAAAAACAAGGGAAAACATGGGATGAGTTCATTTATCAATTTGCAAGCCCTCATCTTACAATCAAGACTAGCAAGAAGACACTTGATCTAGGGATTGTTACTCCACCCAAACCCCATTCTCCGAAAACTCCAAACCCTCCTGCTCAAGCTATTCCTTTATCAGAACAAAAGTCCAAGAAATTTTTTGATACCCCTGCAGCCTCATCATGCAAGAAGACAAAGAATCCTATTGCTAACCCCCCAATTCCTTCCACGTCTATTGATCCTGCACCTAAAAATCTACAAGAGGTAATTCAACAAGACTTCCCTGTGGTCCCCACAAATAGGAGAGGAGCTAATCGATTTAATAGAGGATATTTTTGAAAGAGTTCCCGAAACACAAGAGGAAAACCTTATGAAAAACCCCTCACCACTGTTGTTCCAGAGTCTGTACTTAAGGCTTAGAAGTACAGTGTCTAGGCATCCGAAAGTGTGTAAAGGGTGGAGAAGAGAGAAACGCCAACCTTCGGCAAAGGAAACTAAGGAATATTTCTACGTTGGCTTTGTCTAGCTTCCAACTGTTCCTGGATGGTTATATCATGTTCAATCGCTGCCCATGAATGTTCGAGTTCAACCCGTGTAGTGGTTGTTTTAAGAATAGTGTCAAAAAGGTTTAAGGCAATGTGCGTTTGGTTTGATAATCCGGGTTCGATATTAAGCTGAGTTGGTACAGGGACAGTCATGGAGGAACAATAAATAAGAAAAAATTTGGAGAGAAATCAAGTGTTGTCTCAATTTGGTCGTATAAAAGAGAATTTATGATTTCAGAAATAAGACGGGGTGCAAATCAAAGGATCTTTCCCGTAATTGAGTTATATCTTAACAAAATGTATGAGGCGGGAGAAAAACATTTAGCTGTCTATGGTGTAAGGCTCCTATCAAGGGAGAATCTCACGTATAAACAGAAGAGGAAAACTGTAAGGAAATAATCTCGGTGTAGCATAAAATATGCATAGAATCCTGAAAGTGTTGACTGGTCTTACACCCGCTGATAGCTGGTACAGAGGAAAAACAGTAAACAATTGCAGAAAACCAAAAATCATTCGCTATAGTAGTGGTTGTACTAAATTATAACGAAGCATTCATCAGTTAAGAATATGAAATGAAATGAAATATGAGATACAAGAAAACAAACTCATAACACAGTCTTGACGGAATTGAGAATCTTCAGATTTGATTTGTATTAACTCTCAAAATATAAAACTCTGTTACAATCGACACAAAAAGGTCCAGCCTTTTTCTTTTCTTTCTGTGGTATATTTATACAGTTTTACAAATAAGATGGAATCTCAATCGTCACAAAATTTCAGTTATGACAGGGAGGAGAGCAATCGCTCCATTTCTTCTTCTCTGTCTTCACTTGGTGCCAGGCGTTTGTCCTCGTGCGTGCTCGGTACAGGCAACACATCTTTCAACCAGCTGAGATATCAGCCACGACGATTCTGCTTGACAACTGGCTTCAAAGAAGTAACATTCTAGGGCTAATTGTAGCAGCCTGTCTTCCATCTGTCCATCTATGATGTCGATGGCGCATAATTGCGCGCTTGGTCTTATCATGCATTTGTCTATTCGGACTATGTCCACCATAGTCACTTGGGAAATCTCAGCCGAATCTCTTTCCTCTTTCTCCTTTAGATCAAGCAAGATTTTTTCCATATTCATTTGCATCAACGCCTCTGCATTACCTCCACTATCAATGCCTAGCAGATCGCCGTCTATAGAACTAAAGGCCTCTTCTAAGAAATTCATTATCTTTTTGGTTTGCTGCTTGCCTTCGACGATGTTGTGATCCCATTATTTTAATAGAATGTTTCCTCTGGTCTGTTCCGAAATGGTGAACCTGGGAGTACTTCCTGAACCCTTGTTGTTTGTGGCTATCACAACCTCTTGGAAGGCGACCCGTGCTGCGCCATCTTCCCTTTCTCTGGCAGATAAGTTCTCCAAAACTTGATTAACCAACAAGAAATTGTCATGAATCTCCCCTACCTTGCCGAATAAATTCCGTTGGGCCGCAAAGACTTTGCCCCGAATCTCCATCGCCTGGGATTGAAACATCCTGATATCTATCACTTTGCTTTCAACGATTTCCACCCTAGCCTGCAGCTGTTGGATCAAATCTCTTTTCTGGATCGCTTGCATCTGACCATCTCAGACCACTAGTTGTGCTTGCTCGAGCTTAGTCTTGAGTAGCTCTATCTCATTTTTATCGGCCAACCTGGCATTCTCTATTCCTACGCTCGCCTGGTCCTTGGCAGTTTTCGTTGTTGTGGCTAGTATGGCTTCAAGGGTCTTGATGAGGCGATTTTTTCTTTTAAGCTGGTTTTTCAAAAGCCCGACTGAAAATTGATTCGCCGAGGCATATGCTCCTAATGTCCCTGCTATTTCAGTCGTGAATTATTCATTCTTCTTGTATTTTCCATCAGTTATAACTTTATATTTCTTGGCAGTCGACTCTCCTTCCTATTTCTTGGCAGTCAACTATCCAAGTATCCTCTAATCTTGAAAGCCCTCACAAAATACTTAGGGAAGTGTTTGTAGAAGAATTGGAGCCTCATATAAAGACAAAATTTGAACCTATTTCTCCTTATAAACCCCCTATTATCCCTACCTCACAGATGCCTACCACAGATCCTAAAACTGATAGACATTCTACATATTTCAAGGGATCCAAGCCCTCTTCCAAGATATCTAATCTTGCTCCAACCATTGCAAAGCTACAACAAGAAAATGATCAGTTGTTGCAACAATTGGAAGAGAGGAAAACTTTGGATAAGCATCTTCACCATGACAATTGAGTACTTCAAGCGAAGGTAAATTCCCTTCAACGATTGTTTGATGAAATGACCAAAACCAATCGCAAACTCAGGGCACAATTGAAACAACATAAGAGGCACAGGACAAAATCTTCAGGGCAAGAGGGAGAAGCTTCTAAAGCTAATCCTTCTCAGTAAGTCTAGTCACATGGATAAATTCGTTTTTGTTTTCAGTGGGACCTGCAAAATCTTAGGTGTGGGGGTAATGTTGGGCTTGTGATTTGGATAAATTAATGATGATGTTTAGATCCTTTTTTGTTTGGTATTATATGTGTATTTTACTATTTTGAAGAAGTTTTGAAGGATTCTTATATCAAATCGTCATAACTTATACTAGATATGTATAATTGAAGTTTGTGATGGTTTTAAGTTTAATTCAACATGATTTAATTATTCCAAGGAGATAATAAGTGATCTGTGTTTCACATGGAAAAAACACATGGGGTTTTTCCATCCAACAACTCATTCGGTACTTCATCTGGCACTATTACAAGAATCTAACTTAAATTATTAATTTTGGGGAGCATGAAGTGGAATCGGAAAAATATGGCACATGGGTTTTGTGCGTAATATGCCCAATTAGGTCCTTAGTAGGTTGTTTCCTAAACTTTTGAATGGATTGAGAGAAGTTCATGGTTTTTAATTTGGAATCCGGTACTCCATCTGACACTGCGTCTGACACTCCATTCTGCACTAAAACCGTGGGCGAGTTGGCAGTTGTTATAGCGACGACCTGTGATGGGAAAATTGACAGCATGGGTTTTTCTCGTGCTCGTGGCCTCCAACTACTGAGCTTCTGACAACTTGGATTGGGTTGTTATGCTAAGCGTTGATTGGCTCACTTAGTTTCTAGAAGCCACCGATGGTTAAAACACATTTAGTGTAATTTACTGTTTTTAGAGGAGGTCGATCTCTCAGTTTGTAGCCTCTATAAATACCACAACAATGGTCAAACAAATAGAAAATGATAGTTAAGTTCAGAATTGTGAAGCTAGCATTGTTTTTGTTGTTTCAAGACATTTTCATAAACTTGTGTAAACTATGTTTTTAATTTAAATGTTGAAATCGTGTTGCTTGAGCTCGTGATTTACTATTGAGGAGTATCCACGACCTTCTGGGGGGGCCACCAGTGGTCTAGGTGAATATTTAGTTAGTTAGCTTGTGAATTCAAGTAGTGTAATTGTTATTTCTTTTATTTCCTGTACATGTGTTTTTATCATTTTTACTTACTGTGTAATTGTTGTTCATAGCTTAATTGTTTTAGTTTCTTGTTGTAGGTTGATTATGAAGGATAGTGTTAATATTCCATGTCTCTTTCATTAAATAATAAATAAGCTTAATATTAAGCCACTAACCCCTATGTGATTAGATGATAGTTAGAATTTTTGTATGCTGAAATAGTTAGAAGTTAAAACAGAGTTAAAACATAGTAATTGAGTTAATAGTTCTTTGGCGAAGTTTTGATGGATGGATACTTGTTAGTTTTGATTTTGATCCATAGTTTGTTTATTTAGTTGTTATTTAGTTTTCTTATCTAGTTTTCTCAATTAGTTTTCTTACTAATTCTCTTGTCATATGATGAAATAGAAATAGGATTTGAGTTATGTCTTTATGAGTGTTTCCATTTGCAACTTAAATTGTTAAAATAAGATTAGTTTAATTTACTTTATGCAATTTCCATTGTAGATCTAGATTGCAATTTCAATTTGAAGTTTGATTTTGAGTTTAGTTCTTAGTTGTAAATCTCTAGTAGCATGAATTTTCTTACATTAACATATGAGTACATTTGAATTCAGTAGAATAGTGTTTTCATATTGTTGATGGTTGATGCATGAATTGAAGAATCACGTGGATTTTCAGGGTAGTTGATGTTCCTTCTATAATGGCTAAGTTGTCATTAGATTTCATTATTCATACCTTTCACTTTGCTATAGAAGTTAATATTGAATTTATCCCTCTTGAGTTATCATTAATTGTTAAATGCCATCGTGATATCATAAGACACCAAAGACATAATCATCAACACTATATTTGAAGTTTTCTTGCTATTGTAGATTAGAGAATAGTTTTCTTTTTATTGTAGATTAAAGAGTAGTTGATGTTTTTAGTTCAATAGATTAAGATTTCGTAGATTAGAAGTAATTATGAAGTTTATCTTAAGAATAGAGTTCACTTGCTTATTAATTTGATTAGTTACTTGTTGGGTAATTTTGATTAGTTTACTTACTGCATAAGTTTCCATAGGTTAGTTATTTGAGTGCTTATTAGTTTACTTGTTGCATAAGTTTTAATAGGGTAGTTGCTTGTTTGTTTACTTTCTTTAATAGGGTAGTTTCTTGCTTGTTTATTTGCTTACTTGTTGCTGCTCATTGAATTTGAATAGATTAATTAGATTAGTTTGTTGTTGTTATTGAATAAGTTAAATAGATGGCTTGTTTTTTCTCATTAGTTTTATTAAGTTAACTTGTTCATTTTAGGGTTTTCATTTTCTTTCTTAGGACAATCCATCGATCCATTGTTCAAAAGTTACTTAGGGTAAATAGTTTTAGCTCCTTGATAGGGTTTTCTCATTAATAGTATTTTCTTAAGTAGATTAGCTCTCAGATAGCCCATTTCCTTAATTAGACTATACTACCTTTAGCCTTTCTGCCTTGGCACATATAGTGATACAACTCTAAGTTTACTTACCCTGGGTTGACAATTTAATTGAGGGTTTTTAGTGCATATAGAACACCCATTAGGTGGCAAGGATGGTCGACCCAAAAATGACCAGGTTCAGAGCCATGAGCCTGGATGAACAGGCGAAAACCATAGAGAAATCGACTCAAGAGGACCTTAGAGCCAGGGGAAAAATGATAGTGGCAAAAGTTGCAGAGGTTCCCCTGGTAGCTCTGACGCAGGATAGAGGTTTCCCTACGATGCATGATGCATGAGAAAGGGGGTTTCTCATGATAGAACAGACGCAACGAATAATTGATATGTTGCAAGACAACCCTTACCTAACAGGGATGACGGGGTCCCCTGTCGACAACCCAGATGAAATCCATCCAGGCCCAAGCAACCCTGAATTAATAGACATTTATGAAATCGTCAGGTTAAACACCCCTGAAATCACAACGCCACAGGACAGATCACTAGGGGGTGTTGCAACTCAGCTAGAGACAGTCAGAACATGAGGGAGAGAAAGTGCACCAAACCCCCTCAACGAATTCATAAACATCTATGATGGTGAAGAGAGCCTGAAGGTATCCCTGGTGACCCGTGTACAGATCATAGAGGAAAAGGAGCCAGAGAAGGCATATTCCCCAGCTCTCGACGCTCAAATTTGTTTTCCACAAAGTGAACAAGAGGTCGAGAGTGTCTTAGACACTCATCAACCCTATGCACTAGAGACCCAAGCAGATAGTCTGAAGAATGATCCAAGGTTGGACGAACAAAAGGAAGAAGCTCCACGTCAAGAAATCGACATCCTGACGACCGATTATCAAGTAAGTATTGAGCACACCCTCGACGCCTCAATTTCAATCGGTACTCACCCTCCCGATGAATGAAAAACAAAATCTGGACCTTCTGAACATGTGGAGGAAGTTCAAGAACCCAACCTTGAACAAATATATACCATCGAGAGCCTAGGAAATATGCTCACTTGGGGGGATCAACAAATCCCCGAACCCGTGGATGAAGTAACTGACATACATGCCATCACTTATGCCCAGAAAAGGAAATCTATCATACAAAGAACCACCAAGAAGAGGATGATCACTCTAGACTGCTCCATCCTCATCACCACAGAGGAAAATCTGATCAACACAGAGCATGCTAAGACATTTGAACTTATCGGCGCAGGGATGGAAATCACATATGCCACCCTTGATAGAGAAAAAAAGTATGAAGAGGAGTTGGTTGTTGTTCTGAATGAATTAGAACATTTGCACCACTTGGAGAAATTTTACCAGGACACCACACAGGCCGCGGTGTTCCTGATAAGAGAATTCCAAGAGGCCTAGAACAAAATTACAGATGAGCGACACCTATTCACTACAAGGATAACCGAGCTTCAGGAAGACACCCTCATGGAACTGGCGATGTGAAAGGATGTGGAGAGGTGGTATGTGAAAGCTCACCAAGCCATGGAAATGATCGACTATATCAGCACAGTGCAACAAGGCTGAGATGTCGAAGAGCACGACATCTGGGTACTAAAGGAAAGAAACATTGACTGCATAAGGAAATTAGCCAAATATTGGGTAAGAATGGCTCAAGAACCTCATGGGGAAATCCAATAGAAATGGGTCGAGTGCGAGAAAAGATGGACCAAGATCAACCGGGCAATAAGAGACATCAACCTCCCCGAATTCGGCACACCCGATGACTTTGTCGACTTGCGTGACATAGTCAAATCACACACTGAACAAGACTCATCATGGGTTGAGGAAATAGAAAAGGTGGTTGTCATGGCACTAGGGTAGGTGTTGTTAACGCTCTGTAAATTCCCAGAGGTTGTTAGGGTAGAAGAAATTTACAAGAGGTAACTTTATCCAACCACTTTGAAACTGAAATCTAGCCCTACCAGTTTCAGAGAGGGATCTCTCTGTATGATTTAGCTATGTTTTAACTTTAATATATTAGGCTAGTTATATAAAATAAGATGGACTGGTTTGTTGTTTTTGTTAAGTTGGTTGAAGGGGCTTTACGTATCCATTGGGCTATGGGGTTTGTATTATAAAGATAGAAATCTAAATCAGAAACAAAAGATTCTTTTCACAGGGCAAGATAATGCATTCGTTGGATTCTTTGGCAATAAAGTGATGAATAGTAGAAAAGATGAGAATATCAATTAAAATGAAGAAGAATTTAAGAATTTCTTCACTGTAATATCAAAAGATAGACATTAAAACCTTTCAAAGTCAGAAAACAGGGTATACAAAGATAAATCCTGCAACATGCGTTACTTTTAAAAGATTAGATTAGAAAACAATATGACAACTGAGCAAGAAGGACATTTAACATAGAAAAGAAAACATCACCAATGAATAACACACGAGAATACTATGAAACATCTCTTTATATTACTGGAAGATCTCTTGATAAAAATTACAGTCTTTGTAGCTTGCAGGGCGTAAAGATCAACCCTTAGTACTTCAAAGTTTGAAGTATTTATAAAAAAAATTACATACGATTCTATCATTAAAGATGAGGACGTGGCAAATCTAAATTTATCTAACTAACTTAACAAGATACAAAAATTTAGGAAACTGCTTGATGATGTGTTGAAACTTCATGCTGATTTCTGGGGTGAACCGTTGGTGAGGCCTTTGCACAACCTCGTCTGACTGGATAGATGACTAGGCTTGGACACCTCATTGCCTACTCGATCAGACTGCATAACTCTTCCCATCGAATGTTAATGGGAACGCTGAATTTGAGCAATCTTCGATATACTTCATCCATCTCCGTGTACTTGGAAAAAGTTGGCTTGATGATGAAGATGTATCAGATCTCATGCTGTATACTGATGTCTAACTGTAAAGAATCTAAGAATGCCTTGCCCGTGATACTGCCTTGTATTCCTGATAATTTTGAGCTATATTTAGCCACAGTGGCTAGTTTCTTTTTGTAATCGGCAAGTGTCATTAACTTGTCATTTATAACTCTCAAACAAGGAAGGCCTTTCTTCTGTAGAGCTTCGATCTTGCTGAAAAATCTTTGCACTCCTTCGTCCATGGTCTAGACCTTTTCCTCCAGCTGTAGCATCAGCCCTCTCTTGGTCAGGACCCTCTTGAACTCAAGGATGGTCTCTGTCCTATCTTCAATCTTCAAATCCTCTAGCTCCTCTATGGTTTTGGAATTCATAAATTTGATGATCTCAGCAGCTTCTGTGGGAATCTCTCCTAGTTCCGCTCTTATCTTCTTGATAGCCTGCTGACTTCTTTTAACCAGCTCATTTTGCTCGAATATGATTTGTATCATCGGCCATATTTCATTCATGGACTTGGTGATGTCCATCCAGACACTTTCTTTGACCTCAACAAGTGTTTTTCCCGCCACTGTTTGCTTTTGAAGCTGTTGCAATTCTTGTTTAAGCTTGTTTGAAGTTTGTTTCTCCTTGGAGTAGCTAGTTTGGAAGGAAGATTTGAGTTCTTGAAGGTTCTCAATCTCCTTTTTAAATCTGCTAATCTTCGTCTCTTGCAAATTCATCTCTTCCATGGATTTATCCAGTTCAACTATTTTCTCCAGAGTTGTCAGTGGAGTTGTCGAGTGAATTTCTGCTACAAACGTTGTGCTCACTCCTGTGAGTGTAACTGCACTCAGTGGAATGACTTCCATGGGCTTTGATTGCTCCTTCTCTTTCACTAGTTTTTCCAATTCCGCTTCCATTTCCTTCAACTATGCATTTTTCTCCATGATCAGCTTGAGCATCTCATCATTTTCCCCTTCTGTCTCCGCTATTTCCTTTACCTGTGAATCTTCTGTTGGTGGTAGTTTCAACTGTTTCCTCAGAGATACTATATTGACATTTTTATTTTTGAGCATCTCCTCGACCGCTTTCACATTCGAGGGATCATATTCGATCTTGAGGACCAGTTCTTCCAACGTCTTAATCCTGTTATCCTTGGCAAAGGATGATATTTTTTCTAACTTCAGTTGCATCTGGACATTTCTCAGAGATACCTGTAAGTTGGAGGCAGTAGTAGAAGCATGTGCCAATGTGGAGAAAACCATTTCTCTAGTTTTCCTGTGCAGATCCATTTGATCAGCTGGATGCACATCTTTAGTCTGAAATTTGAATGTTTCCCTTTTGTAATCGGTGATTACTTTTGGGTCTGGCACTTGTGCTTGTAGAAATGCCATGTGCATTCTACCCTTATCAATGTCGAATGCAGACAACAGTTTTTGTTGCGTAGTGGATGTTTGCTTCCAAAACTGAGCATACATGCTACTGGTCAGCATCTGATTTTTCTTTTTGATCAGATCATACTTCTCAAAAATACTCAATTTTGGTCCTGTTTTGCTCGGCTGGTTGATTGGTGGAGTATCTGTAGGCGTCTTGGGCAACACTGTAGTCATGATTTGTTTGTTTCTTGTACTAAGGAGCGACCGATCAACCTCCATAGCTGTAGTGGATCGAATTCCCTTTTCGCCAGCCGTGTCAGGTGCCTGACTGGTTTTTGGCCTCTTGGTGTGTAATTGGAACTCTTCAGACGATACTTCAGTGATGGAAGGTGAAGTATCTTTCCTGGGCCTTTTCTCCTTGGGAACCTGTGGTGTAGTCGTCTGTGAGATAGTGACCAAAAGGTCCCGTTGTTCTGTCTCAACCAAAGTGTTTGGCTCCCATTCTGTCTGGTTGGCGAACTTCTTTATCTCAGGCCTGGATGTATGAACATATGGGATATTCTTATTTTTAATCCTCATCTTTGAAATTATCCCGCAGGGGTCATAATGCCATATGATGCTAACGAAAAACTTCATCTCCTTTAACAATATATCTTCTTCCTCCACAACACCTTGGCTATTGTAGATGAATGATCCTATTTTCCCTTTGATCCTAAGTTGTTGCTTCTTTTTCAGAGACACAAAATGTATGTCATCTGAGTTGATCATCTGCCTTATGTACTCTAGGGAAAATATCCTTACGGGCATATACTTGGGTAACTTGTATGGAGCCAATTCACACCCATACACTCTGATCTCTGTGTGGTCCTGGTACAGGTACCAGTCTCCTATTTTTGCAAGGTTTGAAAGGTGTAAGATCCTCTGAATTTCCTCATTTATTCTCGGGTCAAGTCTGCCATTGAGCATGCTCACCACGGGATGGTAGAATTGCTCGATAAACTGTTTGAAGCTGAATTCTGTAGAGTTGTGTCTGAGCAGCGAAATCCACATTATCATCGCCTATGGACTCCCATCCTTGTCCATCTTCTGCATCGAAAAGGAGAACTTGTCTACTTGAAATAATATGAACATGTAAGCTAGTATTGAGGAATACCGGAACATGCCTTCTGTGGAAAAATTTGAGAATTGTTCATGAATGTTGTCTGTTAGGAAGGTGTTGTAGTCGAACTGAGTGGTGGGTCTCTCATCCGTGGAGAAAATGGACAGAAAACCCAATATGGGTTCGTCCACCCATTGATTCAAAAAATACCCAAGCAGAGCACAGCGCGACGATATGACCTGGTTTCCTTTCACTGAGAATGGGGAGGAAGGATACGGGGGATTTGTAGTGGGGAGATGAGCGGCTTGTGGGAGAAAAAGATCGAAAATTTGAGCTCTTTGGGGGAATGATAACTTCTGATACAGTTCTGTGATAATTTCAATATTTAATGGTGAGACAGATTCGGCTCTGGGTATCTGCATCATCTGATCAATGGTTTTAGGTGTAATGAGGAAAATCATTTCTCCTAATGAGGACACTATGGCTCTCTGGTCGAGGATGTAATGGGCTTGGCATTTGAGGGCGAATTCCGGGAAATGGTGAACCTGGGGGAAAATATACAGGGGAAGGCTTGACTCCCGGAGCCCAATTTCATCACTTTGGTCCAAGAAAACATCATTTATCCATGACTGTAAATCTGCGAAGTCAAACTCACATCTGGTGTCTGTGATTAAATGGTCTTTTTCGGCCAGAGGGATCTCGTCGAGGTCGATAGGAGGCGGGAGGAAAGGATTTTCCTCGACCTTTGTTCTCTTTTATTTTGGCACCATCACTGTAACAATACCTGCAAATAAAACAAAACGGTTAGCGGGGATGAGTGTAGCTTTGGGCGACTGACTGTAACGGAGAGGAAAATGGGGAAAAATTCTCTGGTGCAGCGACAAGGTAAATTATGAGGGAATGAAGGGTGAAGGTAGTTTTGAGAAAATGGATACCCGTTGGGCGTGGGAGACGGGTAAATAGGTTAACAGATAAGTTAGTTAGTAATAAATGTCCAACGAGCCGTTTAGAGCGTGAGATGGAAGGTGACAATGACTGAAGAATACGACTGGGTGATGTGGCAGGTATTGATTGAGGGAAGTTACCAAAGTGAAGGGACTTGTAACGGGTGAATAGGGGAAAAGACTGACAGAGTTATGAGACGTGACCCTTAGGGAAAAAGGTGGAAAATGACATCATAGGGTGACGAGGCATGTCAGACAGTGGGAGGCAGTGGAACTCTGACCTAATGGATTCCTATAACGTAGAGGAAAAGGGGCCCACCAGAAAACAATCCATTCCAGACCCCCCCCCCTCCATTAAAAACAGAATGGTCGGGGGGGTCTGAAAAACAATATGAGCCATCCATCAACATGCCTGCCCGTGGACCGTGGATCTATGCACAATATTTAACTAACATTCTGGACCCCCCCCCCCCACCATTAAAAGCAGAATGGTCGAGGGGGTCCAAA